>JAGWEN010000127.1:0-162500 GCA_018703685.1 Orius laevigatus
TTTTTTTTTATTTTTTCGTGGGTATGGGGTAGGTATGGTGGGTATGGGGTAGCTATGGTGGGTTTGGGGTAGGTATGATGGGTATGGGGTAGGTATGCTGGGTATGGGGTAGGTATGCTGGGTATGGGGTAGGTATGCTGGGTATGGGGTATGGGGGTATGGTGGGTATGGGGTATATGGGTGTGGTGAGTACGGGGTATGGAGGGTACGGGGTATGGTGGGTACGATATATGGTGGGTACGGGTATGGTGGGTATAGGGTATGATGGGTATGGGGGGTGGTTGGTATGGGGTATGTTGGGATTGACACGAAATCCCATTAAAGTTGGCAACCCTGATTCTCAAAACCAGCAACATTGCCAACCTAATCTTTTCATTTTTAGAAGCGAAAAACGACGAAATTAACTCACTACATGATGAAATCAAGAAACTTCAGTCCGAAATAGTCGATGTTGTCAAAAACAAAGACAAGGTATTAAAACAATAAAAGAATTCAAAAATTATATTTTCTTTTTCTTTTAAAGATAAAAGGCGAACTTGAAATCGCAAAGATCGAAGTGATGGGCCTCCAGCAAAGGCTCACCTTGATGGAAAAGATCGACCCACGAGCGAACACGGACAAAAGGATCGATGAAATAATCGAATCTTTAAATGCGAAACACGAAAAAGAAATCAATTCTATCCAGTCACTTTACGATCAAGCCCTTTTAAAAATCGACGAAAAAGTAATAAATTGTTTATTTAATTAATCATTAATAATTAAATTTTAAGGAGGAATCATATAAGCTTCTAGAAAACAAACTTATCGAACTTGATAGAAAGCACAAAAATAATTTGTTAAATAATTGCGACTCGACAATCCGACAAGAAGCCGCCGTCAAAGCAACTCTCGACCAAGTCAACACTGAAAAAATCGAAATCATGAAAAAATACGAATGGCTTCAGAGAGATTATCAAGAATTAAAAGAGGAATTAAAACAATACAATTCGATAAAGAAATATAACCTTTTGGAAACGTCATCCGATGATGAAACGGATTCGATTCGAATGATGGGGATCGGTCAAAAAAGCGAAGGACGTAAAAAGAGGCATTCCAACGCCGATACAACTGCAAGGTTGAAAGAAGAACTTTTTAGAGCAGTACAAGGTCTGAAAAATTTAATGACTTTTTTTATTAAATTTTTATTAAACTAATTTTCAGGAAATAAATCGAAACGTCATCAAATCGATATGCTGCAGAAACAAATTCAGTCGAAAGAATTACGAATTGCAGAAATAGAGGAGTCTGAGAAGAATCTTTTTATACAAACTGATGAAATGAGGGTAATTTAATCATCTATTTGTTAACCTTGAAAACCTAACCTTTATTAAATAACCTAAAAGAATAACCTATAAATAACCTTCCAATTAAGGTGAACTCACGTTTAGAGCATTAATTTACCTTAAAATGCCCTTACTTGATGTATGCTGCTGTAATTTTCTTGCTTTTTTGTTCATGATTGTACTGGAAATTATTTCGTTTTAGAAAGAAAAAGACTTCTTGATGCAAAAATTGGCTGAAATGCAAAATTATGATATGGTTCAGAAGCATTCTGAGGAAGTTCTTTTCTTGAAAGACCAACTTTCGAAAACAGAAGAAGAAAAGGTCCAGGTGGAAAATAGAGTTTCCGAACTTCATGAGCAAATCGATTATTTGGAAGAGCAACTGAGAAAGAATGATTCTTTAAAAGAGGAATATGGGACGGAATATTTGAAATTCCACGACCGGGAGACTGCTAAATTGAAAGCCGAAGCTGAAAAAACGTTAATTGAAAAAGAAAAGATTTGGAAGTGAGTAAATTTTTAAAATAATTTTTTTAAAATTGTTTCATAGGGAAGAAAAGGAGCAGTTGCTTAACGAGAATGAGGAGGTGAAACGTCTCTATCTTGAAATTCGCGAAAAAAGAGAGAAACTCATTCAACAATTGCATGACGAAAAAATGAAGTCGACAACTCTTGAAAACGAAAAACAAAACTTGCTCAACCAGATAGAAGGACTTAAATTCAACATAAGCCAATTAGAAGAATATATTATTAAGTTCGATCAAGGTAATTAAAGCATTTTTTATAATTAATTTGATAATATTTATGGTTTTAGATAAGAAAAAATTAGAAGAACATTTAAAGGCTGACAATGTTTCCTTGAATTCATTTTATAGTGTAAGTTATGCTTGGTTCAGCCTCCAAATGTGATGGAAGCACACTGTTCTAACAACTCTATTTCTGACCTTAAACTACCCCCCCCCCCCCTCATAATCACCACAACCACCCCCACTATCCCCCTTAACACAATAACTTATTACCCTAACCATCACCAATTACCCCCACAATAACTCATTACCCCCAATATCACCCATTACCCTCCTAAAATCACCCATTACCCTCCTAAAATCACCCATTACCCTCCTAAAATCACCCATTACCCTCCTAAAATCACCCATTACCCTCCCAAAATCACCTATTACCCCCTCAAAACTACCCATTACAAATCACACCATTACCCCCCAATCACAAAGGAACCCCAATCATAAACTACCCCTCCCCGAAATCACCCGTACACTAAAATTACCCATTACCCCTAAAATCACCCATCACCCCTTAAAATCACCCATTACCTTCTTAAAATACCCATTACCCCCTTAAAATCACCCATTACCCACCCTCCTAAGATCACCCATTACCCTCCTAAAATCACCCCTCACCCCTTAAAATCACTCATTACCCTCCTAAAATCACCTATTATCTCCTTAAAATCACCCATTACCCTCCTAAAATCACCCATTACCCTCCTAAAATCACCCATTACCCCCTAAAATCACCCATTACCCTCCTAAAATCACCCATTACCCTCCTAAAATCACCCATTACCCCCTTAAAATCACCCATTACCCTCCTAAAATCACCCATTACCCTCCTAAAATCACCCATTACCCCTTAAAATCACCCATTACCCTCCTAAAATCACCCATTACCCTCCTAAAATCACCCATTAACCCCTTAAAAATCACCCATTACCCTCCTAAAATCACCCATTACCCTCCTAAAATCACCCATTACCCCTTAAAAATCACCCATTACCCTCCTAAAATCACCCATTACCCTCCTAAAATCACCCATTACCCTCCTAAAATCACCCATTACCCCCTAAAATCACCCATTACCCTCCCTAAAATCACCATTACCCTCCTAAAATCACCCATTACCCCCTTAAAATCACCCATTACCCTCCCAAATCACCATTACCCTCCTAAAATCACCCATTACCCTCCTAAAATCACCCATTACCCTCCTAAAATCACCCATTACCCCCTTAAAATCACCCATTACCCTCCTAAAATCACCCATTACCCCCTTAAAATCACCCATTACCCTCCTAAAATCACCCATTACCCCCTTAAAATCACCCATTACCCTCCTAAAATCACCCATTACCCTCCTAAAATCACTCATTACCCCCTTAAAAATCACCCATTACCATCCTAAAATCACCCATTACCCCCCTAAAATCACCCATTACCCTCCTAAAATCACCCATTACCCTCCTAAAATCACTCATTACCCCCTCAAAAATCACCCATTACCTCCCTAAAATCACCCATTACCCCCTAAAACACCCTACCCTCTAAAATCACCCTTACCCCCTTAAAAATCACCCATTACCCCCTAAAATCACCCATTACCCCCCTAAAATCACTCATTACCCTCCTAAAATCACTCATTACCCCTCAAAATCACCCATTACCCTCCTAAAATCGCCTATTACCCCCTTAAAATTACCCATTACCCCTTAAAATCACCGATTACCCCGCAATCACCCATTAACCCACAATCCACCATTACCCCTTCAATCATTCCCCCATTATCCCAAAAACCCTGATTACCCCATAATCCCCTATTACCCCCCATAATCACCTAATACCCCCCACAATAACCTATTAGGCAACTCATTACCTCCAACAATCACAAATAACCCCCCAAAATCACACATTTACCCCCCCCCCCCAATTACACTTCCAAATTACAAATTATCCCCAAAATCTCCCATTACCCCCAAAATCACTCATACCCCCACAATTTCTCATTTCCCCTCACAATCCCCCACCCCCTCCCCCCAATCACCCCTATAATCCACATCCCTTGTCCCCTAAAATCCCCATTACGCTATATCACACCCTACAATCTGATAACCCCAGCTTGCTCTAAGCAACTGCCTTGACCTCCAAAAACTCTTTGAATCTTTTAAACATTTAATATATTTTTAGTTTTTCAAAAATGAATTCGGACAGTTAAGAAAAGACGTGAATTCGCAGAAGTCGTCCGAATTGACCAAAGACGACATGGAAATCATGACGTCCAAATATAAAGAATTGGAAAGTCGTCTCCGCTCTTCTTTCGAAGCTACGGTCAAAGAAATCAAAGAAGAAAACGTCCGCCTTCATGAAGAATTAAAGAAAAAGGTAACTCTTTTTATTGATTCGCCGAGCAGCTGTTTATTGATCAAACTAATTTAGGAAGAGGCTCTCTCCAACCTTCAACCAGACATGGACTTACCGGAAAGACTCAATTTAAAAACACTCGAGGAAATCGACCGACTTGAAAAAGAAGTCGAAAATCTCAAATTGACCGAAACGGAGAAAAACAACGAAATCCTCAAACTAAAATCATCATTTCAAAGTAAGATTCCATTTTATTAGTTTGGTTTAGCCCCCCAAACAACCATCCTAAACAACCCTAACCATCGAGTTTGAATTTATTTTAATTTTTTTTCTCCCAGAACAACTCGATGAAGAATTGGACAAATTGGAAACAGCTCTTGAGGAACGGCACAAGAAAGAAATCTCCGAGGTTGAAGAAAAGATGAAAAACTACTCTCTCAAGTATTTCAGCGAAGAAATGGAAAAGTTGAGAAATTCATACGAACACGAGATCTCCTCCGTTCGTCAAGAAGAAGCCGAAAAACTTCAACAAATCATAAAACAAAAGGAAAACGAGGTTTAATTTCTCCACATTCTCAAACTCATAATAAAGCTTTCATTTTTAGTTAAAACAAACGGAAGAATTGAAAAAACAGAATGTCCAGCTTCAAAATGTCATACGCGAGAATCGAATGCAGACAAGCATTTTGATGACACGCTGGGCCAAAGAAGTAAAAAACCATTTTTCATTCTTTACAATTCATCTCATTCTTTCCAGGTGAACGAAATCAAAGAAAACAGCGAAGCAAGACTGAAAGAAGTCGAGGAATTAAAGTCAAAACTCAAGTCCGCCCGAAAAACCGCCCTTTCCTACAAAAAGAAACTCTCAGAAACAAACGCCGCATATTCCGACTACAGAATCCGCATGAAACAAGAATTCGAATCCGCTGAAGTCCAAATAATGGAAAAACTACGAGTTATCGAAAACGAATACAAAATAAAAGAAGACGCCCTTCTCAGACAGCGAGAAGGTTAAACTCGACATGTACATAATTTTTAGTACCTGATTTTTTTATATAGGAGACAAAACGCATTTTGTAACAAATAAAATATTTTTTTTAATCAATTCAACATTTATTACAAACATTTACATTTTTTAAAATTTTTATTAGATAACAAAATACATTTAATTAACGTTTTTTTAATTGTGTCCAAAAGGACATCGGAATGTTATAAACTTTTTAAACTAATTTTAAAAAGCTTTGGGTAATAATTTAATTTTTAAATTAATTTTACATTACTTCCTTATTTTGCAAAAATCACTGCTTTTTTGATAAAAAGTTGTGGTTTTTGCTGGAAAAAAGATGATAAAACCTTTACAATATTATGGGTTACCGCAGTAATCCAGGGTCTCTTTAGGTTGACTTAAAAGGACCAAAACTTCATAGCTTCCTCGAGGTCAAAAACATTCTACTTGGTTACAGCAAAAAAATCAAGTTTTGGATATATCCAGGTAATCCCTCGATTTTGAACTCCTTTTACAAAATGAGCTTTTTGTGCTCACACATCTCCAATTAATACAATATATCGTTATTTGTCAATTTTCTGGGTGGTTAAAATTTTCAATATTTTAGCCAATTTTTTTTCAAAATTTTTTGATCAGACAATACTCTATTGATTTGTTTTTGAAATAATTAAAAAAAAAAAAAAAAACTATTAACTAATTTCCCTTTCGTATACTTACAATTAAATTTACAAACTGGGTGGTATTGATTTTGACAAAACGGAAACCTGGTGCCTTCAAAAGTGAGTGGATCGAAAAAAGTTTGAGTAGCCGAGGCAAAAGGGAACTAATCTGACTGATTCCTTCTCGATTTTCATTTGTAGCCTATAAAGAGTGGTTTAGGTAGCAAAAAAAAAAAAATTCTATATCGCATACACAGGGTTTCCTATATCAATTCTTGGAGTCCAGTCAATCTAAGCGAAGAAAAAAAAAAAAAAAAAAAAAGGTATTTTGGTTATCTACGGAAATTTGTAGGGGTAGGTCCCCTGATTAACCACAAAAAAGTCCCCTACCGAAACCCGTGAGGATTGGCGTCTAGAGCGTTTTTAAGGTGATTTTTTTCGTTTTTCTGCAATATCTCGAAAACCGTTAGTCGTAAGCGAAATAATTTTTAGTACAAACTTAAAGATAATTAAATTTGCTATAATTTTGAGCTAATATGATTTTTTCGTAGGACCAAACCTTTCGGAGCTACGAGGTCGCAAAAAAATCCGGGGTTTCTATTTTGACCTCTAAAGGACAGAAGACGTCGTTTAATCAAAACCGTGTGCTTAATAAAAGTTGTAGAGAATTTAATTACCTTTAAAAACCAACTCTCAAAAAGCCATTAACGATCAATAGGCAGGGGTGGGGAAAAATTTCAAAACAAATTTCATTCAAAAATTGAAATTTCAAAAAATTTTATAAAAACAAAATTAAAGCCTATGAAATTTTCTGCACATTTGATTTAATAAGATTTTTCGTAAGACCAACCGTTCCTGAGCTACGAGGCGCGAAAAAGCGGGATTTTGAGTTTTTCCTATGAAAAATCAGATTTTAGACATCGAAAAAATCAGAAGGGGATTCTATCAAAAAAGTGTACTATAAACGTTGTAAGATTCTATTTCATTTAAAATCACTTTCGAGAGCATACGTCAATAGGACGGAGAGGGGGGTAAATTTCAAAAAATTTAAAAAAAAATTCGTTCAATAAAATTCAAATTTCAAAAAATTGTATCTGATCAACGTATCTGAATCTACAGGTCCTTCTGGGGTTAAAATTGTGTTTTTTAAATTTACCCCCACCCCTGCCTATTGATCGTTAATTGCTTTTTGAGAGTTGGTTTTTAAAGGTAATTAAATTCTCTACAACTTTTATTAAGTACACTTTTATTTTGATTAAATGACGTCTTCTGTCCTTTAGAGGTCAAAATAGAAACCCGGGGTTTTTTGCGACCTCACGGTTTGGTCCTACGAAAAAATCATATTAGCTCAATATTATAGCAAATTTAATTATCTTTAAGTTTGTACTAAAAATTATTTCGCCTACGACTAAGGGTTTTCGAGATATTGCAGAAAAAATGACCTTTAAAACGCTCTAGACGCCAATCCTCACGGGTTTCGGTAGGGGACTTTTTTGTGGTTAATCAGGGGACCTACCCCTACACATTTCCGTAGATAAACAAAATACCTTTTTTATTTTTTTTTATTTGCCCTTTTCGGGCTTAGATTGACTGGACTATTGGAGCGATGATTTTTGAAGATTTTTTTCACTAAAAACACGTTTTTTCACATAAAACCGTCAATTTCTCAAGTTCCCTTAATAATTTCAAATTTCTGGTGCCAGATTCGAAATCAATGTTGAATTTTACTGTTTAATTACAAACTTGACCCGGCTAAAAACTTTTTTCGCTCAAACCAGGATAAAATTCAATTTCTAGGCTAATTTTTATTGAGCAATACATTAATCTAAAATTTTTTAAGCCCCACAAAAGTCTTTTAATAAAAAAAAATCCGTGATTATTTTCTCAAAATTTTAATTCGTGCTAGATCCTTAGGATTTAAAATGCATAATATAAAAAATTTAAAATGAAAAAAAAAAAAAAAAAAAAATTATTCTACTGTTAATTTATTTACATTGGATGGCCTAAACACAATTTCACTAAAAAAAAAAAAAAAAAAAAATTCTATTTTTAAGGTCACGTGTTGACTATCTCTCTTTTGAGCTGTTTCATGTGCCTTTATAAATTTTTTTTTCCGATTTTCATTACAAGTCCTTTTTATCGGAATCACAGCGATATTTTTGGCACAACATGCATTTTTCACTATAATTTAGTCTGTTTACGGTCTATATTTGGACTGGACCTAACGACATACAAATTTTTTAATTCACCAATATTTACAGAGTTTATTTACATTTAATTTGACGTACACAATTTTTTTTTCCCTTTATTTTTAAATTGACTATTTACACATGCCAACTTTTGGAAGCACAAACTATATTCTAGAAACTAATAATTAAAACGATAATTGTCTTTTTTCATTCCGTAAAATTTTCTCACTTGGCACTTCATCCATTTTTTTGTCCCTAAAAACGAAAAAAAAAGAAAGATTATGGCATTTGCCCATTCTCAAAATTAAAAGCCAATTTTCGGTCGAAAAAACCTCAAAATTTAGGAATTTATAAAAACTTTGTGGTATGGAGGAGGCAACTATAACTTTCTCGGAAATTCCCCCTCCACAGATCCACCAGCTTCCATTCCTTTCACAAAATGGAGATTTCCTCGACTCAAAATGGACACAAGCTTCCTGAGGATCTACAGCTCTTCTTTGATTAAGAAAAAGCCCTTAAAATTTCAAGTCGTTCGGTCATTTCAAAATTGATTTACCTTTTTTAAGGACTGATCGTAATATCATGCCATTAAAATTGTCTCGTTGTAATCTGTCTCTTGTCTATTTAAAGAATTTATAAGCTCTTCGTTTTGGTTGTGAACTAAAAAAAAAAATTAGTTCAAAGTTATTGATGTTAAAATTGAATTTATACCCATTTGATCAATGATTGGAGCCATCCTTAGAGTAATCCCTACAAGAAACATGCAAGTAAGAAGAAGAAATCCGGCAGTTATGATAATGGTCCATCTTGCTCTTTTAGGAAGATCTTCTGGATCCACTACCTAGAATTTAAACAAAATGTTTAGTTTAGGATGTTAAGTTAGAGCTGTAGCCATCGATGTATATAAGTTACCTATATACATCGATGGCTGTAGCTATGCAACTCTAAATTGGAGACTAGTGCAACCTACAGGCTTTCAGAGGGACTAATGTAGTTTCATTTGGTAGGCGCTGGTGGCTAACCTAAGAGAGCTGATAACACTGATAAGAAAGAAACCTTCCACTGGATCTAAACAATGGTGGCTTTACATACATTTCAACATTTTCAACAGGTGTAGGCCCACCAAATGGAACCAGAAAGGTTGCACTAGCGTCTCTGATGGAGAGTTGCCGAGCTATAGCTCTTTGGAAGACCATTTGTTACCTTTGGCTTATTAACTAATGGAGGCCTATTCGCCATAGGTCCGACGTTTTTCCTCTTTTTCTTCTTTTTCCTTCGTGAGTTGTCGCTATCTTCCGAGTCCATGTCTAACGTCACATACCTCTCCTCACCTCCTCGCCTAACAAAAAGATGACTCGTAAATTTGAAGAGAAGAAAAGAAGTCGAGCAGTTCTTTTGATTAGAAAAGCATACAGAAAAAGGAACACATACAAAAATATTATTACGATTTCGATCTCGATGAAGCTGTCAATAAAAATTGAGGGAACTTCTCCACTCCTGTTCTCCCCCAAATTACCCTACCGGCTAAATCTCCTATTCTCTCCTCTCCTATTCAACACCAAATTACCCCCAACACGCCTATTCTCCCCCAAATTACCCCGAACTCTCCTATTCTCCCCCAAATTACCCAAACTCTTCTATTCTCCCCCCACACTCTCCTATTGAACCCCAAATTACCCAAACTCGCCTCCAAATTACCCAAACACTCCTATTCTCCCCCAAATTAGCTATCCCCCAAATTACCCCAACTTTCCTATTTTACCCCAAATTACCCCAACTCCACTGTCTCCCCAATTTACCCCAACTCTCCTATTCTTCCCCAAATGAGCTATTTTCTCCTAAATTACCCCAAGCCTTCTATGCCCCCCAAATTACCCCATCTCTCCTCCAAATTACCCCAACTCTTCCATTCTCCCCCAAATTACCCCAACTCTTCCATTCTCCCCCAAATTACCCCAACACTCTTATTCTCCCCAAATTACCCCAACACTCTTATTCCCCAAATTATCCTAATACTCTTATTCTACACCCAAATTACCCCAAAATTCTTATCCCCCAAATTACCCCAAATTAGCTATTCCCCAATCCCAATCTCTCCTCCAAATCACCCCCAACTCTTCTATTTTCCCCAAATTACCCCAATTCTTCTACTTCTCCCAAATTACTCCAACTCTTCTATTCTCCCCCAAATTACCAAACACTTATTCTCCCCAAACTAGCTATTCCCCCAATTACCCCATCTCTCCTCCAAATACCCCAACTCTTCCATTTCCCCCCAAACTACACCTTAAAGAACTTTTTTTTTAAGCCCAGTTTGGTCTCAATCGGACTAATAGCTTTGGCTTGAGAGCTAAAAAGTCTCTCCTAATTTTTCACAGTTCATAGAGGCCGAAATTTTATTTTGCTTTTTGAACTACTTTTTGAAAAATAGGTCAGAAATAAGATCTTAGATTGTCGTTGAATATTTTACACGACTCGTCTCAAGCAATTCGCCCTCTGGTTATTTAAAAACGCTTCCAACGTATGAAGCCCTTACAAAGAGACACTAATTACTTTTCAAGCCCAAAGGGAAACTTTTCGCATCCTTTGACGTCTTTAAAACGGCCTTGAGAATCAAGTTTATCATAAAATAACACCCAAACACAAAAAAAAAGCATGCATTTCTACAATAAAATCTACACCTTGCAGTGGAGGAATCATAAAAATGGCGAAAAAAGCCCAATTTTAACTCAAATTGGGTACCATAACATAACTCTTCTATTCTCTCCTCCTCAAGTTATCCCTTCCCATCCCCCCAACTCATGTTTCCCCCTCCATATACCCTCCTCCTCCCCCAAAATCACCCCTAAACTTCCCTCCTCTTACCCCCACTCTTCTGTTCTACAAAATACCCCACTCCTCCCCATTCTCAAACACAGGATCCAGTTCGCAATCGCGAATTTTTCATGATTCCTCCAACCACCTATGGCCACAAAATCTAATTTTTTCCATCTTTTTCAAAGTAATACTTTGATTTCTAAGTCGTTTACATATTTTTCAGACTTACCACACAGAATTTCGTGTTTTCAGGAATTTGATATGTTCATTTTTTATACAACAAAATTTTTTTTTTGTAGATTTTACGAAACGTCAAACATTTAAATTAACCATGCCAACATTTAGAATGCGATGGAGCAGCATTTCGATTCGAAATAACAGCCTCTGAAAGGGCGGGGGTGGTTTTAAGGAGGTTATTTGAATAATTAAATGAGCCCTTTCAGTTTTTCAAATGAAGGCAATCGAGTTAAACAAAAGTCGTTTTCACTCCGCTCGAAATCGATGGGACAGTGGAAGTGGAAACCCAATAAACTTTAACGACAATCGGAACATTTAAATTGTCAATCTTAAACAAAATATTACCGCTTTTAACGAACTTTACGCTTTTAATTACCTTCCTGAATGTATAACCTTTTCTTTATACGGGTTTCAAGTACCCCATCCTTTGGAATTCAATCCTTTTAGCTGGTATGACCAATTTTTAACCAGAAAAACGAACTTATATATATATATATATTATATATATATATATATATATATATATATATATATATATTATATATATATATATATATATATATATTATATATATATATATTTTGTTTTAAAGAGATGCTATCTAGGAAATGATCAAGTATTCTTCCTTCTTCCTTCTTTATTGTTGAAAAAGGGTCAAAGTCCACCTATCAATAGTATTAGGAAAGAGCCTTTCGTCATAAAAGTGTTTCATTGTCCAAAAAGGATCTTGTTGAAAACGGATCAAAGTCCAAGTGTCTCTCCCAAACAAAAATGGTCATAGTCCACCTTTCTCGTTCATTCTGTACCAGAACAAAGGCCTTTTTACAGAGCTGTTATTTCTTCAAACATTTAAAAATGAGAATGATATCTTTTAAGAGTTTCTTTTGCCAAAATGTTTTAAGTGAGTGATAAATTGTTTGGGAAGAAAAATAAAGGGGTTGGGGATGAAGTGATAAGAGTGAAAGAGCTTGATTTACGGCCATGCTCTTCATCAGCGTTTTGTTCTGCTGCTGCCCAGTGGTAAATGCTTAAAAAGTGTATTACGAATGAGTGAGTGTTCCTGTGAGAAAATTGGGTGGGGGGTTCAAAGAGATGCGATGCCGTGCAGAAGTCCTTTTTCTCTTTTCGTAAACGACTAGAGAGCAAATATTAACTGAAAAATGTAACACTTACAGCCTTTTTGACTGTGATACTAACATAGCGGAACCATCGTCCCATTGCCTCACTTTACACAGTGCCGACTTTCTTGAATGTCCTTTGTGCCTAAAAACAATCACATATGAACAAAAAGGGTTCGACGTTCTTCTTTTTGAAAGTGGACTTGTGACGTACTTGCAGTGGTGATGGTGATGGTGGCGCGGAAGGCGGGATTTCTGGTGGTATTGCGTATGGTACTTCATGTATCCTGAATCCGCTTTCATGGCGACCACTTTGCTGTCGACCAGCGCCGCCAGAAGCCATTCGAGTTGAACTCTCTTCCATTCCCCCTGCAAAATAAAGTGAAAAATATTTCAATCTGTAGTAATAGTTTCCTAGAGACTATTTGAGGTAGTTACTTTCCAGACAAGTACCAAGGTTTCGCCTGGGCGGACTGGGACCTTAGGGTGTGGGTGGGTTTTCAGTGAAGGGGCGCCCGGGGGGGGGGGGCGCGAAGAAAATTGGCTCTTAGAAAAATATTTCAGCAAAAACAGAAGGGTTCCTAAACTTTTGACAAAAAAATTTGCTCTTTTAACCATGATTTGGAGGTTTTTGACAAAAAATTGTCAATTTAAAGTTGATTTTGAGGTTTTTTGACGAAAACTAGGCATTTAAAAATGTTGATTTTGAGGTTTTCGACGAAAATTTGGCTCTATAAATGTTGATTTTGAGGTTTTTCACGACAATTTGGCTTTTTAATGTTGATTTTGAGGTTTTTCACGACAATTTGGCTTTTTAATGTTGATTTTGTACGAAAATAAGGCATCATAAATGTTGATTTTAAGTTTTGGAAGAAAATTTGGCTTTACAAATGTTGATTTTGAGGTTTTTGACCAAAATTTGGCTTTTTAAATGTTGATTTTGATATTTTTGACCAAAATTTGGCTTTATAAAGTTTTATTTTGATGTTTTTGACGAAAATTTGGCTTTTTAAATGTTGATTTTGATATTTTTGACAAAGATTTGGCTTTTTAAAGGTTTATTTTGATGTTTTTGTCGAAAATTTAGCTTTTAAAATGTCGATTTTGATATTTTTGATGAATATTTGGCTTTTTAAATTTTTTTTTATTACATATTATTATTATTATTATTTTTTTTTTTTTTGACGAAAACTTGGCTTTTTAAATGTTGATTTTGAGGTTTTTTGACGAAAATTAGGCTTCATACATGTTAATTTTTAGTTTTTTTTTTTTTTTTTGACGAAAATTAGGCTTTAAAAATGTTCATTTTGAGGTTTTTCACGACAATCTGGCTTTTTAAATGTTGATTTTGATATTTTTGACGAAAATTTGGCTTTTTATATGTTTATTTTGATGTTTTTGACGAAAATTTGGCTAATTAAATGTTGATTTTGAGGTTTTCGCACGAAAATTAAGTTAAAATTGTTGATTTCGTTAATTAATAAATTAATAAATGTTGGTTTCGAGGTTTTTTTTTTAAACCAAAATTGGGCTTTACAAACGTTGATTTTGAGGTTTTTCACGAATTTTTGGTGATATTTGCAAACAAAAAAAATATCTTGAGCTTCCCCCCCCCCCCTGGGGATAGCTTACGCCCCCAGTTTGGGAGCCACTGTGCAAAAATAACGCTTAAAAAAAACAAAAAAAACAAAAAAAAAAAAACTGATCCGGGGGGGCGCCGCGCCGCCTCTATGTATCCTCTGTGGGTTCTGTCCACCCTCACCCCGGGCCAGTCCGCCCCTGGATTTCGCCACCAATGATATGCAACCATTATCTTCGCCACTATATGCAGTTTGGTGTGTTGAAAACAAATTAATTTATTCTCCTACTCGGTTTTGTTAACGTTTTTGCTTGAAACGAATACGTGTAGGAATAATGGCGTAACTCATTTATCAAAAGGAGGCTCGTGTCGTCTAATTTCCGGTAAAGCCGTCCCTCTTTGATAGGGTCCCGGATCCGTGGAATCCGTGTCTGTAGTTCTCGGATGTTTTCAACCGTCCTTTTATCCGTTGATAAATAACCCTTTGACAAACGAATCGTTTTCTCTGGTCACATGTCAGGACCAAACGGTTTCGGTGTACGGCTCCGGTATGCGAATTGATTTTCAGTTCGGGCGGTGTTTATTCAATATGATGCCCCCACTTTTTACACCTTTGATGTCCTAAACAGCGTGCTTTTGACAGGAAAAACGCTCCACTTTTTTCTTCTACGCTCTTTTTATTTATAAATAGTATCTCAATACCTGGTAGGTGCTTATTTTCTTAAAAGGGAACAAAAATTTTTGTCATGACTTTGTGGGGAGAAAAAAAAGGGGAAATTTTAGTGGAGAACAGTATTGGCAAAGTGGAAAAGCTGCTGTCGTCCACCCTTTGTTGAGGTCGAAAATGTTTTTACATCCCAAAACCGACTTTAGATTTTTGTATTTCACCTTAAAAATGGTCAAAAACACATTTTGGATTAAATAAAAAAACAAAAAATTTCGGGTCGAAAAAGCGAAGAAGGGTCCCCCCCTTTGGTGAGGTCGAAAAAAAAATTTTTATATCCCAAAATCTACTTCAGAATCTTGTTTTTCACCTTAAAAATAGTCAAAAACCACATTTTGGATGAAATCAAAAAATAAAAAATTTCGGGTCGAAAAAGCGAAGAAGGGTCCCCCCTTTGGTGAGATCGAAAAAAATGTTTTTATATCCTAAAATCGACTTCAGAATCTTGTTTTTCACCTTAAAACCACATTTTGGATGAAATCAAAAAATCAAAATGTTTTCGTTGGAAAAAGCGAAGAAGGGTCCCCCCTTTGGTGAGGTCGAAAAAAATGTTTTTATATCCCAAAATCGACTTCAGAATCTTGTTTTTCACCTTAAAAATAGTCAAAAACCACATTTTGGATGAAATCAAAAAATCGAATTTTTTCAGTTGGAAAAAGCGAAGAAGGGTCCCCCCTTTGGTGAGGTTGAAAAAAAATTTTTATCTCCCAAAATCTACTTCAGAATCTTGTTTGTCACCTTAAAAATAGTCAAAAACCAAATTTTGGATGAAATCAAAAAATTAAAATTTTCGGGTCGAAAAAGCGAAGAAGGGTCCCCCCTTTGGTGAGGTCGAAAAAAAAATTTTATCTCCCAAAATCTACTTCAGAATCTTGTTTGTCACCTTAAAAATAGTCAAAAACCAAATTTTGGATGAAATCAAAAAATTAAAATTTTCGGGTCGAAAAAGCGAAGAAGGGTCCCCCCTTTTATATCCTTATATAATTCCCTTATATAATTTTTTATATCCCAAAATCTACTTCAGAATCTTGTTTGTCACCTTAAAAATAGTCAAAAACCAAATTTTGGATGAAATCAAAAAATTAAAATTTTCGGGTCGAAAAGCGAAGAAAACTGCTGAAAAGCCTTCCAAAATCCTACCTTTGATATCCTTATTATCCTCCCTCCCCCAGCACTCACAGCTTTGTTTTTGACCATATTTGGACCAAATGCTGGAGGAGGGATCAGGAAACCAAAAAGATTTTGGAAGGCTTTTTCGTAGGAAATTCGCTTTTTTCGGCTTTTTATTTTATGTGTGGGGGGGGGGGGGGGATTTTGTGAAAAGTGGTGAAAAAAGGCAACACTGATCATGGCAGCCTGGCTATCCCTCCCACTACCTACTCTGACTCCCCCCCCCTCGAGTCATTTTGCCCCACCAGACAAAAATCGTCATTAAAAAATTCGCCAAAACGAAAGGGAAGTTTTAAAGACTGAAGAGGCGTTAAAATTATAAATACCGTTTTTTAAATAAAAAAAAAAAGTCAATACCAGTTTTAATTGGATGATTCGTGCTTAAAAACACCCTTCGAATTAACATTAATTAAAATAACTTTTCAATTTTTTTTAAATATTTTATTTTGAAGTTTGTATTCAGGTTTTTCGCCGAAGGGAATTTCGTTGAAAGGGCAAGATGTAGTAGGGAGGAGTTGTCCCTATTCATCATTTAGGAACATATTGGACTTTAATCGTGGTAGGACGCGCTCCGGGTGGGGATTGAGCGAGATATTCGGAGCAAATCGCTTTTCGGCCTTTCCTCTAAATTGCTCCCTTATAAATTACCCTTATGGGCTACTATTTGTCCATTATCGATCAAAAGGGGTGGAGGATAAAGCGTTATGTCGGGAAAGGTCAAGGGAAACTTGATTTTTCTTGGGTTGAAAATGAAGGAAAAAAATTTTTTTTCTTCCCCTGTTTAAAAATCAGTTGGCAAACAATTTTCGGATTATCTTCACCGATCTGGGAACTTGATTAGGAGGGAAAAGCTGAAAAGGATTCGGGTTTTTCCCCTCTCAACTTAATTCTACGACACTCGATGGCCCACTTGACTTTTTCTTTTCTTCTTTTTCCTTCCAATGAAATAAATTTGGCAAAAGGGCTCTTTGGAGGTCGTCCAACGTGTTGGAATTGTAAAATCGATGATTTCCTATAAAGTCAGAGAAGTTTTCCATTTTGCGTGCACCAAGGGTTTATTATCTGCAAATAGATGAGCAATTATAAAAAGGGCTTTTTATGTCGAAAAGATACAAAATCTCCATATAAAGGGTATAAAGTATGCCGTTGTCAAATAAAGGTTCAAACTGGGCCAAAAAGGGTCTTTTCTGGTCAAAAGGGTCAAAATCTGGGTGAAAAGAGAGTTGTCAAAAAGGGTCAAAATTTAGACGAAAAGTGTCTTTCCTTGTCAAAAAGGACAAAGTCTAACAGAAAAGGGTCTTTTCTCATCAAAAAAAGATTCGAAATTGGCCTAAAAATGGTCTTTCTGGTTAATAAAAAATCAAAATCTGGCAAAAATGGGTCTGTCCGTGTCAAAAAGGGCAAAATCTGTCTGAAAAGTGTCTTTCCTTTTCAAAAAGGTCAAAATCTAACAGAAAAGGGTCTTTTCTTATTAAAAAAAGGTTCTAAATTAGGCTAAAAAGGGTGTTTTCTTGTCAATAAAAATTCAAAATCTGGCATAAATGGGTCTGTCTTTGTCAAAAAGGGCAAAATATAACAGAAAAGGATTTTTCTTATCAAAAAAGGTTCAAAATTAGGCTAAAAATGGTGTTTTCTTGTCAATAAAAGGTCAAAATCTGGCGGAAATGGGTCTGTCCTTGTCAAAAAGATTCAAAATCTGGCAAAAAAGGGTCTTTTCTAATAAAAAAAAAAAAGTTCAAATTCTGGCTGAATAGTGTCTTTTTTTTGTCAAAAAGGACAAAATCTAACAGAAAAGGGTCTTTTCTTATCACAAACGATTCAAAATTAGGCTAAAAAGGGTCTTTTCTTGTCAAAAAGGGTCATAATCTGTCTAAAAGGTGTCCTTCCTTGTCATAAAGGGTCGAAATCGTGTTTCAAAGGGTCTTTTCTGGTCAATAAAAGGTAAAAATCTGGCAGAAATGGGTCTGTCCTTTTCAAAAAGGTTCAAAATCTGGCAGAGAGGGTCTTTTCTTATTTAAAAAAAAGTTCAAATTCTGGCTAAATGGTGTCTTTTCTTGTCAAAAACGATCAAAATCTGCCTAAAAAATGTTTTTCGTAGTCAAAAAGGGGTCACAATCTATCTAAAAAGTGTCTTCCCTTGTCCCAAAGGATCAAAATCTAGCTGCAAAGGGTCTTTTCTAGTCCAAAAAGTCAAAATCTGTCTTAAAAGTGGTTTTTTCATGTTTAAAAAGTCAAAATCTGGCTGAAAAGGGTCTTGTCAAAAAACTTACTGAGAAGAGTCATTTCTTGTCTAAAAGGGTCAAAATCTAGACTTTTGTCAGAAATGGTCTAAAAAGGTCCTTGAGGTCACCCTAATCACTGTGACCAACTTTAAAGGCACAAAATGCCTTGAAAACGTACTAATAATTTAATTTATTTTTAATTAAACCTTTTTGTTTGTATTTGTATTTTAACATTTTTAATGCATTGAAATAAAATGGGAAATAAGCAATTTAAATGCAACATTTTCTTGAGTGGAAAAATTAACAACTTAACCCGTAGAAAGAGGGCGGGATTTAATCAATTGTAAATAAGAATTTCACGCTTTCCCTCTCTGCCCTGAATTAATTCTCTATAAACAAAAACCTCGTTCCAGTCTCTACCTTTTTGAGCTCCTCCCCCACTTTTTTGCGAAAAAGGTCCACTCTTCTAATATCACTGAATATTTCATACAAAAAGGCTACAGTGCCCGCCTCCCTTTTATGGGTCGAGAAGCGACGCAAAGCCTTTTTAGATAAAATTCCCTTACGAAAATTCCTGTGAAGTTGGCAAACCTGATGGTTCATTCTGGCACGTGAAAACACCGAAATCTGGTTAAAATTCTAAGATTGCCACATCAGAAACACAATCTAAGTTGGCAAAACTGATTAGCACTATGATTTATGAACAATTTCAACTCGGGTTAAGTTGGCAAAACTGATGGGTAACAATCTTGATTCTGGCACATGAACTCCATGTATGAAAATTGGCAGAACTGATGGTTCTCGTGCAAAAATAAGCTGTTTAATTAATTTTATTTATTTTTTTTAAATATATTTAAACTATATTATGTAAACGTAAAAAAAACGAAGGAAAGAAGATTTTTTGTTATTAGACAACCCGTTCAATCATCGTTTTTCAATAAACTCTATCAAGATTTCGCCTGGTCTTTAAAGGTCAGGCTGGTGAAATAAATTTCACGTCCCATACACCTCCCTTGGACCTTTATTTTGACGAAAAATACAATTTTATATTTACAGGGAATTTCAAATTTTTAAATTGTGGCCTATCCCTTGGGGGTGAGGCAAGGGGGCTCTTCTTGATAAGAGCTAAAAGTGAGCTTGCCCAGAGACACGAACTTTCTCAAAGGTCTACAGATTTCGGGGGATCCAAAAATTTCACCCAAACAGATTATAATTATTTAATTAGTTAATTAATTAATTTATAGAAAAAATTTTTTTCAATCATAACTTGAATTTGGTGATAATTTTATGAAAATGGGACTAATTTCACTCAAACTCAATATAATTACCTAATTAGTTAATTAATTAATTAATTTTTGAAAAAAAAATTATTTTTTTTTTGTTGCAATCATAACTTGAATTTGGCGATAATTTTATGAAAATGGGAAAATTTAGTTAATTAGTCATAATTACCTAATTACATAATTAATTACCTAATTAGTTAATGAAATTTAATCGGGATCACGTGAAGATTATTTGGTTAAAATTTGGTGAAGGACCGGTAGAAAGCCCGTAGCACATTTTTGCAAACTTTAGACAGACATATCTCCGCCATTTTGTCGAATTTCAAAAATCGCTCTCGTCACTTTCAAGAAAACCACGAAAGGAAGATTGCGTGAAAATTTCGTGAAAATCGGATGAAAATTGTGGCCGTGAAGTGTTCCGGAAAAAAAGGCGACGGACGGCCGGACGGACGGACGGCCGGCACCACAGACAAAGTCATGTCCGACAAAGATCAAAAGTCAGTTTGACCCTAGGGGGTCTGCAAGACCCTTCCCCAAAAACCCGAATCCGACGGTATTACAATAACTTCTCTTTGAGAAAGTTAAAAAGAACTGTTTATTCAATTTGTGGTATAAATCTGAAATCTTTGATCTTTGATGTTTTTATAAATAAATTTTTATCGAGTTTTGAAAAATTTCTGGATACGTTAGCAATATTGAAATTCATCAAAAGTCTCTCAGTTTTCACATTAAAGAAGTGAGAGGTTTAGGTAATGAAATAGGGAGGGAAGGCGTTCAGAAATCGGATTCCATCCCGTTCTCTCCCTTTTACCTACTAAAGACTCCCATTTTCTCCCAAAGCATTATGCTAATTAAAGGGGGAAGCTTTCTCGAGATTCAAAATTAATAATTTTTTTTATAAATGTTGAATACTAACCTCTCCTTGAAAGTCGCCGTCGGTGGCGACAGACTTGTCCATCATATCCGGGGGCATCGCCTCCTTTCCGCGCCCCCAGCATTCCTCATCTGACCTGGAAGAAAATTATTAAGTCAATTAATAGATTCGGTGACTGACAGCCGCTAACAGTTTCGTTTAACATGAGTGACGCTATAAATAAACGCTAACAACCACTCGGAAGTCGACATTTTGGCTCTTAGCCCACTTCGTCATCAACTTGATCACTCTTAATCCCTCTTAAGATCTTCACCGTTCTCCAATCATCGACTAACTCGTCGAAATGGTAATTTCTCCCCTTTGTTTATTCTTGTTAAATTTGGGGAAATGGAATAATCAGAAAGTGGACTCAGGGGGTTTAAATGATGAATATTCATAATGAAAAAAACAAGATTTCAGTTGTTTTATTATCCCCCTGATTAACCAAAAAAAAGTCCATAACCGAAACTCGTGCGCTTTGGCGTCAGGAGAGTTTTTAAGGTGCTTTTTTTTCGTTTTTTCGCCTATATCTCGAAAACTGTTAGTCGTAGGTGAAATAACTATTAGTACAAAATTAAAGATTTTTGAATTTGCTACAATTTTGAGCTAATACAATTTTTTGTAGGACCGAACGTATCTAAGCTACGAGGTGGGGAAAAAAAGGGATTTTCTATTTTGACCTCTGAAGGAGGAAAGACGTCGTCTAATCAAAAAGGTGTACTTAATAAAAGTTGTAGAAAATTTAATTACCTTTCGAAAATAACTCCCAAAAAGCAATTAACCATAGGTAGGGGTTAGGGTAAATTTCAAAATATCAAAAATAGAAAATTGTCAAATAGTCAAAATAGAAAACCCCGTTTTTTTCCCACCTTGTAGCTCAGATACGTTTGGTCCTGCAAAAAATTGTATTAGCTCAAAAGTGTAGCAAATTTAAAAATCTTTAATTTTGTACTAAATATTATTTCGCCTACGACCTACGGTTTTCGAGATATTGGCAAAAAACGAAAAAAATCACATTTAAACGCTTCTGACGCCAAAGCGCACTTTTTTTTTTTTTTTTTTTTTTTTTTGGTTAATCATGTTTTTGAGATGTTGAAATAACAGAAAACTAAGTTTGAAAATAACGCTTTTAGACATTTTATTTGAGCGAACAATATTCAACGTCGTTCAGTGGGAAATACTGCTATAGGGAATTTCGAGGTCAGAAGGATGTTTGAAATTTCGTGAATGCCATCCAGTGGGGGGTGGTTCGGGAATAAGCGATCGCTTGTATGGCGACTCCTCCCTCTCAAAGCCGACCCTCTTCGCCAGGCCAGACCCAAAATTAATTCGAACTGTTCTAATTAACGAGTTTGAAATACGGTTACGATTTAACACCTTTCTCCCTTTTCCTCCCGAATAACCCGACCCGAGAAATAAATATCAATTCCGTCTGTCCGACCCTCATGGGATTTTTATAAGGTCCCCCTTTGATTCATGACCTTTTTTTCACGCATAAAATCAAATAATTACAAATTATATTCTTTTCCACGCTTCAAAATTCTTTAAATATTGTACGGTATCCTGATTTTTGCTTGAAAGGAGTTTTATCAATAGCTGAAGATAAAAATGAACTCAAAGACCATTATTGCCATCAGAGTTTTATCAATCAGCAAGGGATGAAAATGCCAGAAACAGATAAAGCTTTCGAGATTCCGCAGAAAGAAAGGAGCTATTGAGGCCTGTCGCGGGGAATTTCAGCATAGAGGCTTGATATTCGTGATCAGTACGTAGGGGAGAGCGAAAGGTAACGGAGTTGATTGGAGTGACGGAAAGTTGTAGTGAGGTTGGGGATGGTACAGGAGAGTAGGGGAGGTGATGTGAAGGTCGTGAGAGCGGTCACTATTCCACCGTTGCCCTTAAATTTCATTTGTTCGGTTCACTTTCTCATTTCATTTGTAAGCAAGACTCCCTCCCAGAATGGAATCAATAATCATTTCAAGCCCCCAGTTTTCCCTCCTGAAGTTTTTCGTTAAATATTAAACTTCAATTTCCGCTAGGTGAGATCCGAATAAAAAAAGATCCCCCTGTATTTGACTAGTGCTTTTAAAACTTGATTTTTAATTGAAAAAAAAAAAAAAAAAAAAAATTAAAATTAACGTTTTTTATATGTTAAGGTGTTAATTGAATCAACTAAAGTTAAATCCGTACATTTTTGAAAAAAAAAAAAAAAAAAAAAAAAACTTTTTCTTGGGATAAACAAGTAGTGATGGAAAACACCTGTTGTTGAGGTTTATTTGAGTAACGGAGCCCGGAGAGGGTGGATCAAAAGAGGTTGATTTTTTAAAGGGAAGTCCAGCGGTAAAGGACCCATGTATCAACAAGACCCAATTCGGACTTTTCCTCGCTTCTTCTTTGTCAAAAGATTCTTTTAGCTCTAAATCCTTTTGTACGAGCTTATCTAGTACTATCTTTGCCAGCATGTAATAGCCATTTCCCACATAGAGGTTAGCTATTAGATTATATTCTGATGGGTACCATAAAATATAGAAAACCTACTTCTAACCAAATTTTGTTGGTGATTCTACATCAAAAAATAGATGACACGTGTCCGAGCGTTTCTTAGGGCACCTATGTAAAATTGCACGAGAAATCCGATGGCATCAATTAAAAAATTCTAAGACCAATATTTTTCGAGTTATCGCTAAAAAACCACTTTTGGAAATAAGTAAACTACCCTAGGAAAAATTTTCTCGTCAAAAACAACATTATATTCGTACTAAGCACCCCAAAAAACATAAAGATATTGAATTTTATCAAGATTAAAAAATAAAATTTTTTCCCTAGTGATTCCTTGATAAAATTTAATATCTTAAGATTTTTTGGGCTGCTGAGTACGAATATAATGTTTTTTTTGACGAGAGAATTTTTCCTGGGGTAGTTTACTTAGTTCCAAAAGGTGTTTTTTAGATATAACTCGAAAAATATTCGTTCTAGAATTTTTCAATTGTTGCCATTGGATTCCTCGTTAAATTTTACATAGAAATCAATAGCCAGTTTGTCTATTTTGAAAAATTAGTATTATGACTTCAAGAGGGTGTCACCAGTAGCACATTCTTCTTTTGGTGGAATTTTCTTATTCAGACTGACAAGGCCTCACCATCTTGACCGATCGACCTATTTTTGACCATTTTTATGGTGGTTTTATAATTCAATTTTAAGCAATTCTCTTTAATTTTCTATCGATATGCTATTTTTAGCTTAAAAAGCAAATTAATCGTCTAAAAAAACAACCTGAATCGATTTTTCTATTATATGGGCGAAAATCAATTGTGAATTGTGGATTCATGAATTTGATCGGATTTCCGGATGAAAGGAAGCTATTGAGGTCGGCCTCACGGAGGTGTTTTATGAAGTTTCGGATTTTTAATTGTTGAAGTAAATCCTTTTGTTAATAATGCTTACTGTTTTGGTTAAGATTAAGGTAGAAGAGGTGCGATCAATCTTACGAGATGTTGCGTTTCTCTCCTCTGTAATGGTTAATTGGTCTTGGTTGTTAAAGGCTCCGCCAGGGGATCCGGGGGGGGGGGAAGGTGGAGGGGAGGAGGGGGCAAGGATGTTAATTAACGTCCTCGAACACTCCCGGAGGACTTGCAATTAGGGCCGAACCACTTCCACGCATCAATACCCCAAAACTTTTTAACCTTATCACCCTTTTTTTTATCGTCCCGTCATAAAGTTGTGACGAAGTCAGTTAACTGATAAGAAATGAAAATGGAATTTTTTTTAAATGGTTCGCGGTCTTTAGAAACGTCGGAATGGGGTTGGAAAAGGGATTTAGTCGGGGAAACTTGTGGAACTTTAATAAGCTTCCAAGTAATAATTAGTGAGCTAGTAAGCGTCGCCACCAAAAGGAGTAATTACACCATTCCTGCTCTAGGATGTTGTTAAATCATTTTCTTTTTTAAAATCATAACAAATGTGACTTTTGCGGAAAAGGAAACTGTTATCTGAAGTGTATTATGATCTTAAAAATGTTAGAGGTTTTTTTCCTTGTAAAAAAGGGTCAAAATCGGGCAGAAAAGGGGCTTCTTTTGTCAAAAAGGTTAAAAATTTTGCAGAAAAGGGTCTTTTCGAGTTGAAAAAAGGGTCAATATCTGGCAAAAAGTGTCTTTTCTCGTCAAAAAGGGTCAAAATCTTTCACAATAGGGTCTTTTATAGTCGAAAAAAGGGTCAATACCTGGCAAAAAGTGTCTTTACTCGTAAAAAAGGGTCAAAATCGATCACAATAGGGTCTTTTATAGTCAAAAAAAGGATCAAAATCTGGCAAAAAATAGTCATATCTTGTCGAAAAGAGTCAAAATATGACAAAAAAGTGTCTTTTTTTGTCGAAATGGGTCAAAACCTTGCAGAAAAGGGTCAAAATCTGGCTGGAGAGGTCTTTTCATGTCGAAAAGTATCATTATCTGTGTGAAAAGTTTTTTTTTTGTCAATAAAGAGTCATGATCCGACTGAAAAGGGTCTTTTCTTGTCGAAAAAGGTAGAATCTGGCGAAAAAGCGTTTATTCTTGTAAAAAAAGGCGCAAAATCAGGCTGAAAAGTTTCTTTTCATGTCAAAAAATTGTCAAAATCTGGGTGAAGGTCGATTTGTCAAAAAGTGTCATTATCTGTGTGAAAAGGGTCTTTTATTGTCGAGTAAAAATGAGGCTGAAAAGGGTCTTTTCTTGTCCAAAAGGGCCAAAATTTTTCACAAAAGGTTGTTTTCTAGTAGAAAAAGGGTGAAAATCTGCAGAAAAGTGTCTTTTCTTGTCAAAAAGGGTCAAAAACTTTCAGAAAAGGGTTTTGTCTAGTCACAAAGGATCAAAATCTAACAGAAAAGGGTCTATTCTTGTTGAAAAAGGCTCAAAATACTTCTCATTAATTGTTTTCCGGCAGATAAAGAAACTGCCAGATATGAAGCAATCGGATTTATACTTTTGAACGATCTAATGTTTTAAAAAGCAATTTTTAAAATTAGCGTAGGTAGAATATCCAATTTCGTTTAAGGCTCTTTTAACGTGGAAGGTCCTTTTGAATGTCCACAGGGCTCGGCTTCTCAGCGTCGACCCACATCAGCACTAAGTAGAAATCGATGCCTCCTCCGCCCCCCGAGCGAAACCCCCTCGCGTTTCCCACCAGTGAACCTGTCTTAATACTACAGAGGAAAGGGGTGGGGGGTTGGCTAGCGATATCGTAAACGGAAGGGATTCAACAGTTCACAAACAACGAACCTTTGATCAAGCTAGTTTCCACGCTTTCACCATAATTCCATGATCGAACTTAAAAAAAGGGAATCCGACGAAATCTGAATTTCCTTCCAGTTTTCTTCCTTTCAGGTCGTACTCTTTGTTTGCTTTGATCATCCCCGCTTTTCCTATTCAATCCCTTCCAAACGAAAATACCCTTTTATGATCCGGGATCCTTTCGTTTTTCGCTACATTATCATAATCCACCCTCAAATACGTCACTTGTTACGGAATATGCGTAAAATCAGTTTCGTATGGGGTTATTCTGTTACAGACTATTCTATTGGTATAGGCTGGTTCGAGCTAGAAAAGCTACTTTAGATATAGATAGGGTGACCAAACTGTACGCATTGTGCGTGATTTTACGCATTCACCGTCCTTGTTACGCATTTCAGACAGATTTTAAGCCTTTTTTGATAGATAATACCCTTTTCAGCTTATTTTGATACGTTTGGGCAAGATAAGATACTTTTCAGACAGATTTTGAGCATTTTTTTGACAAGATTCCCTTTTCAGCTTATTTTGATGCATTTGGACAGATTTTGAGCCCTTTTTGACCGGAAAAACCCTTCTCAGCCTGATTTTGATAAATTTGGACACGATAAGTCACTTTTTAGACAGAATGTGACCAAATTTTCGAGAAGATAAAACCATTTTCAGCCTGATCCGGAACCTTTTTTGATAACAAAAGACCCATATTTTTAACCTTTTTGATTATAAAAGACACTTTTCAGACAGATTTTGAGCCCTTTTTGACCGGAAAATTCCTTCTCAGCCTGATTTTGATAAATTCGGACACGATAAGTCACTTTTTAGACAGAATGTGACCAAATTTTCGACAAGATAAAACCATTTTCAGCCTGATCCGGAACCTTTTTTGATAACAAAAGACCCATATTTTTAACCTTTTTGATTATAAAAGAAACTTTTCAGAAAGATTTTGAGCCCTTTTGACCGGAAAAACCCTTCTCAGCCTGATTTTGATGAATTTGAACAAGATAAGTCACTTTTCAGACAGATTGTGACCAATTTTCGACAAGATAAAACCATTTTCAGCCTGATCCGGAACCTTTTTCGATAACAAAAGACCCTTTTTAGCCATATTTTTAACCTTTTTGACAAGAAAAGACCCTTTTTAGCCAGTCTTTGACACCTTTTTAATAAGAAAATACTTTTTTCCAGCTTGTGAAATAAACTCAGGCTTCACCAGAAAGATAAAATTCTCGTTTTCCATTTATTTTCCACAGCTAACATTTATATATCTTTAACACGGAAAAGTGAAAAGAAAAAAAAGTTCGATGGAAAAGTTTCGGAGTGAGAGATTTTTCTTTTTTTTTTTTTTCTTTTATATGTCGGAAAGGGGGGTCGTGAGAAAATGTGTCGATACTTTTTGACCCCGAGATCCCCCACTCCATGAGTTTCCTCCATCCTCAGCATTCGGTGCGGGAAAAGACCGATAGGATGTGAAGAAAAGAAAAGGACACTTAGATAAAGGATTCTCTCTTTTTCGAAGCCCGCAACGACTACTTTATCCCGGACTCCGTTTGAACAAAAGCAATATAAACGTCGGCTTTTCCGGAAGACAAAATGCTTTCTGATTCACAGAAAAAAAAAAAAAAAAAAAAAAAAAAAAAAATTCTTCGCGTGCGACCTCAACGGCGAGTTTATTTTTCGGAATTGAATTTATAGACGGTGTCAACAGGGAAGTTGGATGTCGCCATGGCAACGAATTCCCCAGACCTCCTATGAAGGTATATTTGAAACGGATCGTGTCCAGGAGGATTCTTTATTCATGATGGGGCTAATTCCATCCCCCACAGCAGCCGCAGAATCAACTGCACAACCAAAACTTTTTAACCATAACTAGCTACCGCTTCATTACATTTGGATGTAGGTAATCTCTTTTTAATTGTCCATAGCAAGAAGAAGAAGAAGAAGAAGAAGAAGAAGAAGAAGAAGAAGAAGAAGAAGAAGAAGAAGAGAAAAAGAATTTCTCAAAAATTGGGGGCTCTAGAGACCTCTTCACACACACCAAATACGCCACCCCTCCAACAATCTTTCTTTCCGCCGCCTCCCCCACTTGCTTATCGCCAACCCTACCATTCTCCCCTCATCACTCACCCTGACCAGTCACCGAACCTGTTCTAGTATCACACTATGAAAAGTGCTTATTGCAAAAATCGAGGTAAAAAGGGCCCCTAATCTCCCAAAAGGATAAAAAATGGCCCGTTGTCAAGGCACAATATCTAGTCAATGGAGCCCCAAATGTCCAAAAATTGAGGTAAAAAGGGTGTTAAAAAAGGATCAAAAATCAAGCTAAAAAGGTTCTATGTTGTCGTCTACAAAATCTAGTCAATACAGCCCCATAGGTCCAAAAATGGAGGTAAAAGGGCACCTAGTGTCAAAAAATCGAGGTAAAAAGGGCCCCTAGTGTCCAAAAAGGATCAAAAATCAAGCTATAAAGGCCCTTTGCTGTCGCAAAGGTAAAAAATGTAGTCAAAAGAGCCCCTAAGGTCAAAAAATCGAGGTAAACAGGGCCCCTAGTGTCCAAAATGGATTTTAAAAAAATCAAGCAAAAATGGCCCTTTGCAGTCGTCAAAGCTCAAAATGTAGTCAAAAGAGCCCAAATGTCCGAAAATCGATGTTTAAAGGACATCTAGTGTTCAAAAAGGATCAAAAAACAAGCTAAAAACGAACTTTGCAGTCGCAAAGGTACAAAATCTAGTCAAAAGAGCCCCTAATTTCCACAAAAGAGCAACTAGAGTTCAAAAAGGATCATAAATCAAGCTAAAAAGGCCATTTGTAGTCGAAAAGGTAGAAAATATTGTCAAATGAGCCCCTAATGCCCAAAAATTCTGGTAAAAAGAGCAGCTAGTTTCCAAAAATCGAGGTAAAAAGGGCCCCTAGTGTCTAAAAATCGAGGTAAAAAGGGCCCCCCAGTGTCCAAAAAGGATCAAAAATCATTCTAAAAAGGCCATTCGTAGTCGCAAAGGAACAAAATATAGTAAAAAAGAGCCCCTAATGTCCAAAAATTATGGTTAAAAGGGCCCCTAGTGTCCAAAAGGGTCAAAATAGAGATGGTGGGTAGTTATAGAAATCCCCAAAACATGAACTTATTGCTAGTCAAAATGTTGGTTTCCCACAGACCACAGTCCATTTGCCTCCTAGCTCCAAACTCCTAAGACCCTACCCTGTATATGATTAAGATGTGGTGAAGATCTGTGGTTTTCTACCAAAATCTCCATTTGGTGGGGCGGAACGCTGCCGCCTTCCTAACCAGGTACTACCTATTTAAGGACACAGCAGCAGCACCATTATCCAGAAATCCAAGGTTTAAAATTCGTTAATACAAAAATATAGGTTAGACAGAAATAAGCTTTTCTCCTTTCCACAGTCCACACACGAAGTTTTAAAAGGCGTCTAAAACTTTTTTTGAGTTGAGAAAGGTTTCGTGGTCCGAAAAAGGGAGGAAGTTCGGGGTTCGTATGAGTTTGGACGGTGGGTTTCCCCTACATTAATAATAAACCCGTATTTAACCCCCGCCCCCTTCAGAAAAGCTTAAACAGCTGATACAACGAGCAAACTTTAGGCCATATCATCGCTTATTGCTCCACAAGTATATCAACAATAAAAAGCATACAAAAAAAGAAAATTCTATAGAGTATCTCATACAGAAAACATGCGGCGGAGGGTATTTGGGCTAATATCTTTCCTCCGCCGCTTTTTTCGTAAAGCCATAAGTTATTCTTTCAACAATTGCCTTTTCTTGAGAAAGGGGACGCCTCGATGTAATAAATAATATCCCATACACTGGGCAAAGTACCAACACAGCTTTGACAAATGTCTCTTCATACCCGCAATGCAGTAAGCACTTTTCATGGTGTGAAACTAAAATATTGTAATGAACGATTGATTTGGATCGACTGGTTCCTCGAAAAGGGATAGCATGGTGGTGGGGATGGATCTCTTGGACTTGGAACATTTGTCATTCTTGAAGGTCATCGTTGCCATTTGATATTTAAGGCCGTATCCTAAGTATTCCGCGTTCCGCGCTGTTAATGGAAAGTTAGGTAGAAAACCTACGACCTGTGGGGGATGGAATTAGCCCCATCATGAGCAAAGAATCCTCCTGGACACGATCGGTTTCAAATATACCTTCATAGGAGGTCTGGGGAATTCGTTGCCATGGCGACAGGTTGTGCTAGCTAGAACAGCGGAGGATGAGGATGGTATTAGAAAGTGGTGAGGTATAGATACTGTGGGACAATGGGGGTAGTGGTAATTTGGCAATTATGGCTATTGCGACCCCACCTCACTCCACTCATTTATCACTTCATAGACTCTCTCCCACATACCTCCACCACACAACCACCCGCCATCATCCCACACTCCTATCACCTCCCTTCCTGGACACTCCCCACATCTCCAACTACCTCCCGTCTCCCTCCCCCAGTATCTTCCACATCTGCCCGCTCTCCTCGACCTCCACCACTCTCATCAACCTCCCACACCCTCCTCCACCTCCCCCACTCTACTCCCCTCCCCCACTCTCCTCCACCTCCCCCACTCTCCTCCACCTCCCCCTCTCTCCTCCACCTCCCCGTCCCTCCTCCACCTCCACCACTATCACAACCTCCCACACTCTCCTCCACCTCCCCAATCTCGTGCACCTCCCCCACCTTCCTCCACCTCACCCACTCTCATCTACCTCCCCCACTGCCCTATACTTCCCCGACTTTCCTCCACTTCGTCCCCGCTCTCCAGCACCTCCCATCACCTCCTCCCTCCCCTCACCCTCCCCAGTCTCTTCCACATCTCCCCACTCTCCTCCACCACCACTCTCTTCCGCCCCCACTCTCCTCCACCTTCCTATACCTCCCTAACTCTCCTCCACCTCCCACATCTCCTCCACCTCCCCCCACTCTCTTCCGCCTCCCCCTCTATCCTATACTTCCCCGACTTTACTCCACTTCGTCCCCGCTCTCTAGCACCTCCCATCACCTCCTCCCTCCCCTCACCCTCCCCAGTCTCTTCCACATCTCCCCACTCTCCTCCCCCTCCCTAACTCTTCTCCACCTCCCTAACTCTCCTCCACCTCCCTAACTCTCCTCCACCACCACTCTCTTCCGCCCCCACTCTCCTCCACCTTCCTATACCTCCCTAACTCTCCTCCACCTCCCACAATCTCATCCACCTCCCACACTCTCATCCACCTCCTCCACTCTCCTCCACCTCCCCCCACTCTCTTCCGCCTCCCCCCACTCCTATACTTCCCCGACTTTACTCCACTTCGTCCCCGCTCTCTAGCACCTCCCATCACCTTCTATATATCCCTGAACCCTCCAACCACCTTCCCCCCACCTCCCTCCAATTACCCAAACTCATAATACCTCCCTCCCCCACAGTACACAGGCTGTAAATAACCAGATATATTCCAAACAAAACTGCCCCCAACTATGAAACTTTCAGAACGAGTTTCGAGTTGCAGGTGTTGTCCCTAATATCGCAGTTAAGAAATTTCTCCCCGTGAAATTAATATCTCATAGAATAAATAAAAGATATGACAAAATTGTCTTTTCAATTAATATCTCCCATAATAAATAAACGATGACAAAATTGTCTTTTCGGGTTACGGTAAATAAAGGTCGGGGCCTTTCGGAGAAGGTTTACTCATTAAAATGCAAACCGGGCGGATTGTTGGGAGCTAATCAAGACGGCCTATGTATGATAGAGAAGGGCGAACGACGACGCGAGGCCATTGTTTTAACCTCCCAACCTTTTCCTCCCAAAAACAAATTAATATTTGAGCCCCCAACGTTTCGCCATTTTCCTTCTCCGCCTTAATACCTGACTATGAAAATTTTTTTTACACTTTTAATATTAGCCAGTGGCGATAAACTTAATTTAAAAGTTAAAATGACAAAGTCATGAGTTATAGGCGCTGTTATTAAAGCACGTAATAACCCGCTCTTTAAATATTATACTCTCTCGTTTATAAAGATGTCTTTTCATTAAAATGCATTGTTAAAAAGGTCTAAATTGAGCACAGAGACAATTTTTTAAACAATTTTCAAATTTAAGAGGTCTGGTGTGGTAGTTATGGAGGAGGAACACCCATGATTGGAACTTTCTAAAAAAAAAAGGCTCTACAGGCCCCTCCACTAAATGGGTCCTCACCACTCCTATCATTCTAACACCACCACATCCAGTACCCTCCCTGACCCTCCCATTACCACGCCTACCATCCAACATCCCATCTCTCTCCCATCACCTCCTTTCCCACCCCAACCTCCTTGGCCTATCTCCTCCTAACATTCCCCACATAAAACCATCCTCTACTCCCCCCCTTTCCAACTTTTGGACTTTTCCCTCTAAGTACCAACCTGTTTGATTTTGGGTTTAGGCAATAATAAAGGAAGGAAGATTTTCGGCCCAAAAGTGTTGTTTTCGCCATATTCTCATGACTGATTTCAAGCGTCCTGAAAGCCAATTTTAAGAAAATTTAAATAATTAAAATACTCAACATCCTTCACAAAAAGAGGATGAAAAACGTGAAGACTAATTAAGTATTGATTGGACTACAGGTGGCTTTCCGATAAACTTCCAAGAGGGGGATTTTACCGCGTGATGGAATAATTGGAATTCTCTTTTATTCTTGTTTACACATTAAAAATTGATTTATCTAAAAGGATTCTCCCCCCCCCTAAAGTATGCGATAGTAAAACTGCATCGGATGAGCGATAAAGATGAAAAATGGACGGATTTCCGACACCGTCAGAGCCATCACTCTTACCCACGAATCCTTTTAAATGATCGATATCCGATTTATTCAGCGCTAAATTTTTTTTTCGGGGTGGGTCAATCTGAATATTTTATTTCATACATTTTATGCCTTTAATATAACATTTGTCCCTTTGTTGAGGAAAAAACGTTTTCCCTTTTTATTATTTCCTGCGGAATCGTTCGATATCTCTAAAATGATATTAATCGGTTGTGTTCGAAGAGAATCAAATGTTTGCTGAACTGGTTTGTTGCGAGCTCAGTGATTTTCTACATCGATGTTAGTTGATTATACGATTGGACAATAGAGTTTGTATTATCTACAGGGTGTTTCAAAAGCAGAGTCCATAATAAAGTTAATGCAGTAAGGTGATGGTGGGATGGTGGTGGAAGGTTGGGTGGTGGAGGGGTAGGTAGGGGATGTGGAGGGAGAGTCTATGAGGCAATGCGAGGTGGTGGGGGGGGGGGAGCTATTATGAGTTGGGGTAGGTGGAGGGAAGGTGGTGGGAGGGTTCAGGGATATGGAGGAGGTGATGGGAGGTGCTGGATAGCGGGGACGAAGTGGAGGAAAGCCTGGGAAGTATAGGAGAGTGAGGGAGGTGGACGAGAGTGTGGGAGGTGGATGAGAGTAGGGGAGGTGGAGGAGAGTGGGCATATGTGGAAGATACTGGGGGATGGTGAGGGGAGGTAGTTGGTGATGGGGGGAGTGTCCAGGAAGGGAGTTGATAGGAGTGTGGGATGGTGGTTGGGTGGTGGAGGGGTAGGTAGGGGGATCTGGAGGGAGAGTATGAGGCAATGAGAGGGGTAAGGTGGGGAGGTGTATTGTGGGGAGGTGGTGGGAGGGTTCAGGGATATGGAGGAGGTGATGGGAGGTGCTGGAGAGCGGGGACGAAGTGGAGGAAAGCCTGGGAAGTATAGGAGAGTGGGGGAGGTGGACGAGAGTGTAGGAGGTGGATGAGAGTAGGGGAGGTGGAGGAGAGTGGGCATATATGGAAGATACTGGGGGATGGTGAGGGGAGGTAGTTGGAGATGGGGGGAGTGTCCAGGAAGGGAGGTGATAGGAGTGTGGGATGGTGGTTGGGTGGTGGAGGTATGTGGGAGAGAGTCTATGAGGTAATAAATGAGTGGAGTGAGGTGGGGGCGCAATAGCCATACTTGCCAAATTACCACTATCCCCATTGTCCCACAGTATCAAATTACCCCACTACCTCCTAATACCATCCTCATCCTCCGCTGGTCCACTCCAGCACACCCTGTATTCCAATTCCTCTATATTGATTCTATTTCATTTCCTATATTATATTACCACTAATTCATCCCAATCAATCCATCTCCTGGCTCCATTTCCAAAAAAAGCTCTTCCAAGTGGACATTATGACCCACAAGGCTTAAATAGGAGATTTTAAGTTTTCATTTTGATTAATGGGTTTAAAAGGGTTGCTAAAGTGGAGCCATGGTTCTCTAGTTATTTTAAGGGAGTCGACCCTTTTTTGTTGACTCTGGTTTGTTTTAGAGCGGACGTGGCATGTATGGAATGAAATATTTACTCTGAAAATGAAACAGTTAATTAAATTAGAAATAGACGTCATCTCTACCCCGAAAAAGAGGAATCCTCAACGAGTAATCGACGATTTTATTTAAAAAACGATCGAGTTTCAAAAGGAAGTCTTCCGGTGAACAAAGACACTCGAGACTCGGTGAAATCCCCTCCTAATACCCCACTTCAATTCAACCTTGACTAGTTAAGAAGTGCCTCCTTAACCGCCTTTTTTTACAGGTCATTGAATCGTGTAAAAATGGAAAGGGAGGTATTTCGGTGAGGGATGACAACGAACAGCGTGAAGGGGTCTTCGGGGAGATGTTCTAATTTGAAGTGCTGGCCCGCCGGATCCATGTCTGAGGGACGCATTTGGGAATATAGAACGTGACAAACTGCAACCCTAACCTATAAATAACGTCCGCGCGCCTAAAAACTGTCAAAATGATTTATCACCGTCACTAAACACAAATTCAAAATCAGTTCAGCATACTAATTGTTTTCCAAATATGTAATACATTTTAAAAATGTGCAAAAAGGATAAAATCGAGTTTTAAGCATTCAGGATGTCCAGAACCCTCGAAGTGGTGGCAAGTAAATAAGAAGTTGCTAATTCTTGAGAGCCCCAAAACCTCTAAGAAGATTGAAACCTAAGGAACATTTTCTTAGCATTAAGTCCATTGTGTTTATCGGTCAGTTTATGTAAATGTGACACTCTTATAAGATTATCATGGTTCCAGCGCCTTCCAGATATTTCGCAACGGTTTTGATGTGTTGGAGGATGGTTAAGAATCCTAAAGTAGGCTGTAGACTTCATTTCGTCCGTCTGAACAGAACCAAACGTATCAAATTATCCAATGTTTTGAAACATATATGACGCAAAACACGAAAGCCCTTGAGCCATATCAATCATTGCAGCTATCACAATTCATTCCAACACTTGAAGCTTTCAAAATCAAGAATTCGATTGCATCGAACTGTCAGAGCCCACAAGCCATTTCAAACAGTCAGCACATTGATAGCATAACAATCCATCACACCCAGGACATTAGGATGTTAAAGGGTTCTCAAAGGCTTTTAGGATACAGGATGCCTCTAAATGAATGCCTCTTGGAACAGAATGAGGAAATACAGGACCGAAATTTGGATGGTCAGTGGACACTGCACTTTTAAAGCTACCAACCATGATTTTCGGGTTCTAAATTAAAGGAGCCCTCAAGTTATTTCAGTGCGACAGTCAGTGGTCAGTTGCATGAATGGATTGCAGATTCTAAAAAGCATTCAATGCCGCCATCACGTAAACCTCATTAGGTTTCTTTCGTGTTCACCGATTTTTCGAACCGTGAAAATTAAAATCGATGAAAACCGTCTGCTTTTGAAACGTACTCGAAGTTCTCTGTTGAATGTTTTACACACAAGAATAAAAAGAGAGAATTTTAAAAAACGGCCGAGAATCTGGTTGTAACTTGCATAGAAATCGATGGGAGGACAATGCATTGCCGTCGGGGGCCTAAGGGTGGGTGTGAAAGAAAGTTTATACTTCTCCCACGTTGTCTTTACTACGAGGAACTTTACACGGTTTTGATTAAATTTTTTTTTATATTTTAAAAGTTGTTCTTTTAAAAAAGTGAAGTGCTGTTTTTTATGTTTTAAGATAAAAGAGTCCTGGGAGAGACGGGAGATGGGTATCAGGTGGGTTAAAAGTTGAGGAAAGTAAAATAAGGTTGAAGAGTGTTTGTCGATGTCCCTTTGAAGGAAGCGCTTCTGTCCCTCATCGATCTGGCCATTCATGCCTTTGAACCTCTCCGGGCAATTACAACTCTGACATCGTCCCTACCGTCAGAATCACCAATAACGGTGTTGCTATCTTTCATGAAACTTCACGGTTTTAACTTTCTCAAAAATGAAGTTATTGTATTGCATGGTCTTAAGGTTGGGGTATCTCAGAACGCAGTAGCGTTCAGCCCTGGGAATGAAGAGTTCAGTAGAAAACCTTCACCAAATTAACTTTACTATATGGTAGGTGTTCGGGGGATAGCCGAGGAGTGTAGGGGAGGTGATGAGAGCGTGGGGTGGTGGAGAGTCGAGGATGTGATGAGCGAGTGGGGGAGGTGAGGAAGGTTCTGTGAAGGAGGGTGGAATGATTGGGGAGAGTATGGTAGGATTGGCGATGCGCAAGTTGGGGGTGGTGGTGGAACAGAAGTGATGGGTGGGTGGTCTTAAGGTTGGGGTATCTCAGAACGCAGTAGCGTTCAGCCCTGGGAATGAAGAGTTCAGTAGAAAACCTTCACCAAATTAGCTATTTCCACTATATGGTAGGAGTTCGGGGGATAGGCGAGGAGTGTAGGGGAGGTGATGAGAGCGTGGGGTGGTGGAGGGTGGGGGAGGTGAGGAAGGTTCTGTGAAGGAGGGTGGAATGATTGGGGAGAGTATGATAGGATTGGCGATGAGTAAGTTGGGGGTGGTGGTGGAAGAGAAGGTCTGTAGAGCATCGAATTTTTTCAAAGCTTTTTTTTTTTTTCCTCCTGCTCTTTTAAAGCGTTAAGGAGTTTCGAACGTCAGTTTCACTCATCGGACCTTGAGCTTGTTTAAAGAGGAGCGAATCCAAATAATCCAAGATATACTCCAAGCGGAGAGTTTACTCAGCTCGGAAGCGAGCAAACACATCCCCCGAGTGCATCAAGAGCGCAATAATTTGTCAACAGCCTAAGGTTACGCTTTCAATCCAACGTTTACACGACCTATTTTCCTTCGCTAATTTTATAACGATAAGAGGTTTATTGTTGTTGGACATGACGATGAAGGATGTGCCGTTTAGAGGACGGCAAGTTTGATGAGGTTATTTATAAAGGCACTTATGTCATCTTAAACTCGACTTCTTGTCATGGGAGATCGATGTTCGGTAAATATTTAGGACCAATTAAGTCGCCCTTTGCCCTCCCCACTCTTTAAACACTGGTATAACTTGTTGCCTCAGAACGCTTCCTTTATGACCCTACTTGAACGTTTATTCAAATAGAACCTCTAAAAATCAGAATCGACAATTTCGCCCTTGAATAACCGAGTCCCGAACTATTAAAAAAACTGTTTTAGAGTGGACTTTAACCCTTTTTGAGAGTCTATTGACAAGTAAGGACCCTTAAAACATACAAGTCAGTGATGACTTTGAACCTCTCATGAAGACATTTAAAAAAGTGGAAGATTTTAGGGTGTCTGTAAATAAACTGCAGCCAACCAACATGCCCATCTCCCATAACCTCAACTGCCCTCCCTGACACTCCCCCATCTCGCTTGATCTTCCTCCTACCAACCATCCAGCATCCACTCACCACCAGCACCCTACAACCTTTTAAGACCCTACACTGAAAAATGTGCAAAATTAAACTAAGGTAATCATTAACGTCCCTCTCCGGTTCTAAACTCACCCCACTCTCCTCCACCTAACCCACTCTCCTCCTCCTCCTCCCCCATTCTCCTCCCCCACTCTCCTCCACTCTCTTCCACCTCCCCCACTCTCCTCCACTCTCTTCCACCTCCCCCACTCTCCTCCACTCTCTTCCACCTCCCTCACTCTCTTCCACATCCCCCACTCTCCTCCACTCTCTTCCACCTCCCCCACTCTCCTCCACTCTCTTCCACCTCCCCCACTCTCCTCCACTCTCTTCCACCTCCCCCACTCTTCTCCACTCTCTTCCACCTCCCCCACTCTCCTCCACTCTCTTCCACCTCCCTCACTCTCTTCCTCCTCCCCCCATTCTCATCCACCTCCCACACTCTCTTCCACCTCCCCCACTCTCCTCCACTCTCTTCCACCTCCCCCACTCTCCTCCACTCTCTTCCACCTCCCCCACTCTCCTCCACTCTCTTCCACCTCCCCCTCTCTCCTCCACTCTCTTCCACCTCCCCCACTCTCCTCCACTCTCTTCCACCTCCCCCACTCTCCTCCACTCTCTTCCACCTCCCCCACTCTCCTCCACTCTCTTCCACCTCCCCCACTCTCCTCCACTCTCTTCCACCTCCCCCACTCTCCTCCACTCTCTTCCACCTCCCCCACTCTCTTCCACCTCCCCCACTCTCCTCCACTCTCTTCCACCTCCCCCACTCTCCTCCACTCTCTTCCACCTCCCCCACTCTCCTCCACCTCCCCCACTCTCTTCCACCTCCCCCACTCTCCTCCACCTCCCCCATTCTCCTCCAATCTCCTCCACCTCCCATTACCACCCCTACCCTCCTGACCCTCCCATCACTACCCCTACTCTTCCTAACTTCCCACCTCCCCCCACACACCAACCAACCACCGTTCCACCATCTCCCAACACCCTACTGAACATGAATGCTTCCAAGATTTCGGTTTTTTAACGAGAAATGAGTGACTGGTATAAACAAAAAATCTCCTAAGGGAAGCGCGTGTATATTTACGGTTCTGTTTGAAATATGCATGACAACTAAGTTTGAAAGGGGGAACACTTGGGACTTGTGTTAGAACCCCTTTGCGGTTTATGAAAGAGAAAGTTGCCTACTAAAGGGAGAGCTCGGAATATCCATAAATAATTATCAAATCCGGATTGTTCAACACGTCAGATCATGATTTCTCACTTTAATTGACCTAAAAACGTTCTTTGTTGGGGGAAAACAATCTTGAGAGTGAAAGGGCGAAAACAATAAGGGAAAGGAAAACAGTCTGGGCTTATTTCCACAAATCGACGAGCCGTTATCACTTCGTTTAGAAGAAAAACCGATTGCGTTACCATGGTTACTTCTATTCATGTGACGTCAACATTCCGTCGGAAAGGGAAAACTTGATGTTTAAACCTATTGTTATGCCTCCGGTCTTGAAAATGAAAACGTGTTTTGATAACGAAGACGACTTTCAAACTAAAAACGCGTACTGGGGGGAAAAAATCTCGTAAATAAAATCGGACAGCGAAATCGATAGGCAAAACCATCAATGCAGTCAAGTCACGCTGGTTTAGCTTTCTCAATTTATCAAACGCTCTCGTAAAAAGCCCCTCTACGGGTATATAAAATCGAATTTCAGGCTTTTCTGAACTTTAAATAACAAAAAACAGTTTAAAATTTTCAAAAAGTTTAGTGTTTACACCTTTTTTCTCTTTCTAATGCAAATTTATGCTTTTATGTTTTAGTTACTTTGTTGATTTCTTCTTCAACATTTTGAATTTAAGGAAGCCCTTGCCTCACCCCCCTGGGGCTGAGATGACTCAACGGATTTTTATCTCGCTCTAGTGTGAAACTTGTTAACTATTCCTGATAAGAAAGCCCTAAAAACGAATATCTGAAACTCCCTAGTAAGGGGGGGGGGATTCCTTAATGTAGATGGGGGAGTTTTGGCATTCGGTTCATTATTCGTGAAAAATGGCTGGTTTCCAGTTTCAATATTGAAAAACGAAATATTGAGATTGAAAGATATTTTCGTTCTTTTTTATATAATCCTGGACGTGTACATGAGCCGAGGCTTAAAATTAACAATGCGAAAGCCTTTCCCTCTTTTCACCCTCCGACCCTATTCTTGACAAGACTTGGCCTTCGTTAATGACACTACTTCCCTTAGCCCTCCTCCTTAAAAAAACGTCGAGGGCTTTTTATTCCTTCTGAGATTCCTTTGGGCTCCAAAATTAAACTAAGGTTTTTAATTTTAGCGGATTTCCGTTGGAAAGTAGGCTATTGAGGTGGTCGTCACGGAGGCTTACAGGCTAGAGGCTTATATATTCGTGATCAGGAAGCTCTGGGGATCACAAAAATATAGGATGTTCCTTCCATATATATATATATATATATATATATATATATACATGGAAGGAACATCCTATGGATTTGGGAAGGCCTTTCCGGAGGAAATCCGCTGCTTCTCGAGGCTGCCTCGAGGATTTTTTATATTTGAAAATTTTGACCTGGATGAAAACGATTGTGGCTTTTGAATCAGATGGTCGACTGGCTATGGAAAACGGGAGAAATTTTTTTTTTCCACGTTTTTGTCTGTTTGTCATGATAGAGAAGAGTCATTAGCTCTAAAGCTCTCCCGCCCTGCCCTAATTTAAGCTTTCAAGAATACAAACGTCCCCGGGAGCTCTACTAATTTTCCACAGTTTTGTTCTCCAAGTGTCCCCCCTTCTATCATCCCTTCGGAGCCGCAAACCGTTTATTTACGCTTCCCTGACAAATGACTAGAGCTTGGTTAAAAAAAATTTCAGAAAAAAAAATTTTCTACTTTATTCATCTTTGTATAAAAGTTGTGTGGAAGTCAGAGAGTGAGAAGAGGTTTAATTCAGATTAGCATATCAGGCGAGCACAGGGTGTGAACGAAACTCAGCCTGGAAAAGTTTTATTTAAAATGAAGAAAAGGGATTCACATTTTATACGTTTACCTCTAATATAATGGATATATAAGTCCATTTTAAAATAATTTTATATTGTTAGACAAGCCAACTAAATAGAACAATGGGCGTCAGTAATTAATCGTTGTCAACGTAATAGATCAGCAATTTGCTCTTTAATAACTCATTAGAGAACCTCTTAGATATATTGGGCCCCTAATTCTTTGATATATTTCTCCATATCCTGAAAAAACTGTTGGTTTTTTTGAAAAATTTCATTTGAATTTTAGTTTTAGAATACATTAATATAGGTCGCCATGTTTTTATTTTTTTGAAAATCATAAAAATTTGAAAATAATGAATTTTGTAATCATAATTTTTATGACAAAAATAATAAAAGTCGAAAAAAGGAGATCTACAGGACGTGTATCATTAATAACTAAACTTAAAAAGTAAGTTAAATTTTTCTTAAATAGAGCCAATTTTTTGTACGATTGGAGAAACCGAAAAAATACGCTCGCCGATATGCTCCCACCCTTGCGCTCCCCCCCCCCAAATGTTTTGAATGTTAATTTTGAAGTTTTTGAAGGAAATTTGGGTTTTAAAATGTTGATTTTGAGGTTTTTGACAAAAGAAATTGCACTTAAAACGTTAATTTTTAGATTTTTCGACAAAAAAATTGGCTCTTATAACCATGATTTGGAGGTTTTTGACGAAAAATTGTGTTTTGGACGAAAATTAGGCTTCATAAATCTTGATTTCGAGGTTTTTGACCGAAATTAGGCTTTACGAATGTTGATTTTGGGGTTTTTGACGAATTTTTGGAGATATTTGCACACAAAAAATCTTGAGCTTGTTCCCCCCCACCTCTGGGGCAGAGATGGGCGGATTCGTATTCGTAAATCCGAATCGGATTCACATCACCTTGAGTTGTGAATCCGAATACGAATCCGTTCGGATTCGCAGTTGTGAATCCGAATAGATTCGGATTCGTATCTATGAATCCGTTTGGATTTACGAATCCGTTTGGATTCACACTCGGATTCACACATTTTAAGGCTATTTTTCATCAAAATCAACATTTTAAGAGCCAATTTTTTGTCAAAAAAATCAAAATCAACATATGTGGAGCCTAATTTCCGTCCGAAAATCCCAAAATCAAGTTTTTAAGAGCGATTTTTCGTCATAACTTCAAGATCGAGGTTTTAAGAGCCAAATTTTCGTCAAAATCCTCAAAATAAAATTTTAAAGCCAATTTTCGTCAAATACATCAAAATCAACATTAGTAAAGCCTAATTTTCGTCCAAAAACCCCAAAATCGAGGTTTTAAGAGCCATTTTACGTCAAAACCTCAAAATCAAGGGTTTAGGAGGCAAATTTTCGTTAAAATCCTCAAAATCAAGTTTTAAAGCATATTTTTAGTCAAAAACCTAAAAATTAAAATTTGCAAAGCCCAATTTTCGTCCAAAAACCTCAAAATGAAGGTTTTAAGAGCCATTTTTCGTCAAAACCTCAAAATCAAGGGTGTAAGAGCCAAATTTTCGTCATAAACTTCAAAATCATGGTTTTAAGAGCCCGTTTTTCGTCAAAAACCTCAAGATCGACATTTTTAAAGCCAAATTTTCGAATAAAAATTTCATAATCGACTTTCAAAAGAAAATTTTTTTGTCAAAAACCTCAAAATCGCGGTTTTAAGAGCCAATTTTTCGTCATAAAATCTCAAAATCAACGTTGTAAGTGCAATTTCTTTTGCCAAAAATTTCAAAATCAACATTTTAAAACCCAAATTTTCTTTTTCTTTCCTCACCAACTTTTCTCCAAAGTTATATTCAAAACTTTGCCCTTAAAACCTTGATTTTGGGGTTTTTGGACGAAAATTAATATTTACAAATGTTGATTGGGAGGTTTTTGACGAAAAATGGCTTTAAATATTGATTTTGAAGTTTTTGTCGAAAATTTGTCTCTTACACCCTTGATTTTAAGGTTTTGATGTAAAATGGCTCATTAAACCTCGATTTTGGGGGTTTTGGACGAAAATTAGGCTTTACAAATGTTGATTTTGATGTATTTGACGAAAATTGGCTTTAAAATTTTATTTTGAGGATTTTAACGAAAATTTGGCTCTTAAAACCTCGATCTTGAGGTTATGACGAAAAATTGGCTCTTAAAATGTTGATTTTGATGAAAAATAGCCTTAAAATGTGTGAATCCGAGTGTGAATCCAAACGAATTCGTAAATCCGAACGGATTCATAGATACGAATCCGAATCCGAATCTATTCGGATTCGGATTTACGAATACGAATCCGCCCATCTCTGGTCTGGGGACAGCTTACGCCCCACAGTTTGGGAACCACTGAGTTAGAGTGTTGGGAGATATTGGAACGTTGGGGGAGGTCAGGGAGGGTAGTTCCAAAATATACATCAAAAACTTGTAAACTCTAAAAACAAATTTAAATTTGCATAATAGCGTTTAACGCGATATTCAAACGTCACCTACGTCACTGACCGGATCGATGCGCCCCTATTGGACCGTGACAATTTAATTGGTTTCTCACACAGATCAAGTCCTATTTCAGTCCTCCCTAATGAACCATCTCACAACCAATTTATTAACATTATTAATATACAAAAATTAATCAACTTTAGCCTTCCTAAAAGATAATTAGATCGTTTGTTTTTTAAAAGAAAAAGGTTCCTTTAATTACCCCAGGCTGAGTTTATCGATCCATCTAATAAACGCTCCTTTTAAAAAAAAAAAAAAATTCAAATATAAAAAAAAAAAATTTTATAAATCTTTTTCGTGTTTTCTCCAAAAAATAACCTACCAGCTCGTTTCGGTTGTAGCCATTGACCTGGAAAAGAGTCGAAAAGGCCGGAAAAGAGCAATAAAGTATCGTTTTTCTAATACTTCCGACGTGTTCCAAGAAATATGTTGAACTTTTAACTCCATATTTAGCATTCTCTTTAATCGTTCATGTTTAAAATAAATCTTTGATGAAAAAAAAGATAATTTTTACTTTATTTTCGGAAAAGGCAAGGCTGGGTAATGGCGTTGGGAGATATCATGAATATTTTAATGAGAACTTCTTCCTTTTAATGTCCCTTTCGCTTTCAAGTCCCTTTTAAAAGCGCCCCCATCCACATTGTCTTTCACCCTAAAACTTGGAAATCCCAACGTTTCAAATTACACTTCTTCCAGAAAAAACCAAAAGTTTGGGTGATCGTTTTAAAGACGATTTTTCCGGGATAATAACGGAAAAATGGTTAATGAGTTCAAAAAGTTTTTTTCGTTTTTATGTCTAGTAGTCAAGAGGGGTGGTATTTAGCTGGCGGACCGCCTTCTGAATATTTATAAGGGTGGGGGTGGCTTCGAAATAGGATGGGAGGAGAGGTCGTAGGATGTAAAGTGTGCTAGTCCCTACGTGCTTTGATGAGCCTATCTACATATAGATCGATATAATAATCCACGAATGCTTAATATACACATCAAACAATTTGACGGAATTACACAGCCTTTTTCCTAATTTAAAATTCCATTGTAAACAACATTATCGCATTAATTTTAAATGAGGGAAATATCGAATTATCGTTATCGCTTTAGTTTTCTGGAATCAAAGGAAAAATTTCATTGCCCATGGGTATCATCTATTGGATGATACCTCTCATTAGAGCCAAGTGTTCCATAGGTAGGAGATTTACAACAGTTTAGAGAGAAGAGGTTCCTAATAGGCTTAATCTAGCTAAATGGTTCAAAAGTTACCAGAATACAGTTTCTGAATAAAAAAATACCGCTTACTGAACAATCGCCATTTTAAATCTCGTTTTGGAAATTACGAATACTGTCCAAACGCTGGGTCCTATCAAAAAAGTGTTCTAAGTAAAAGTTACTGGAAATCAAGCGTAGAATCGATTTCTTTTGTCAAAACATAGGGTTCGCACATAAAATAACGAATTTAGGGTCCTTTTGGAGCACCCAGTACGTTGAATTGAAAAGTTATTGATGCCAATCGATTCCTTGGTCAAAATTAAGGGGAGTTTACTTAATTTTTTTTTTCGTGAGGTCAAAAGTCAGATAATGCCATTCCCACCTAAAGGCTATTACGATGCTTTTTTTAAAAAGTCGATTTATAACAAAATCCGCGAAATCTTTAATAAAACAGTTTTGACTTTATCAAAAATTCGTTTAAAGATTCTAAAAGTACTAAAAAAAATCACGTTTAAAAAAAAAAAAAAAAAAAAAAAAAAAAAAAAAAAAAAAAAAGATCGTCAAGTTTCGTTGAGTAGAACGGGATTTATAGGGGTTTAAAGTTAAAAAAGGACAAACTTTAAAAAATTCATTTAAAATTTTCTGTTGTAGTTAGAAAAATTTTAATTTAGAAAAAAAATCTAAGGGACAAATAGCGCCACAAATAGCCACCAGCCCGATTTCGATATCACAAAAATTAGGGGTTTTACAGCCGTTTTTAAAAAAAAAAAAAAAAAAAAATTCAACAAATTGTCTCCATCCTTTTCCACACAAAGCTACCGAACAAAAAAAAAAAAAAAAAAAAAAAAAAAAAAAAAAAAAAAAAAAAAAAAAAAAAAAAAAAAAAAAAGGAAAGCCAATTAAATCACTACATTGAAGTGTTAAAGGAGCATTTCCGATTTATCAAGATCCTCGAGGGGCAAATATGAGAAGTACTTTATGATTCCTTCGTGTTTTATCGTTTCCGGATAACAGATAAACGCTTCAACTCTGAAGAACGACCCTACTCGGCGAATCTGTTCAAACGATTTCCCTTGTGAATCCTACAAACTAAACAACAATCTATTTTGCGGGAAAAAATATCCCTACCTTTATTCTCACTAAGGAAGATATCACATTTCCTCCTGAATTGTATTCCTCAAACAGTCTGAAACAAAAACAAACAAAAATTTTTTAATCTAAAATACAAGTAAAATGGGTTTTTAATTTGTTCTTTCATATACTCAAGCATTTTCATCCACTCCTGGAGCAAAAAAAAAAAAAAAAAAAAAACTTTAAACCAAAAATGTCTTTTTTCAACAATTTCAATAATAAAGACTCGATTTTCTTAGTTTAAATAGGACTCTGAAGACTCTTTGACCTAATTAAAATGAAAGTTTTCTCGTTAGAAGGCCTCTTGAAAGAAGATTAGTTGATTTAGAAATAAAAATAAAGGTTAAACTATGAAAAGAAGAGTTTTAAGGCTTGGATGCGAAAAGCAATCAATGTTAGGACAAGAAAAGTCCAACTTAAATACACAACTTTTCCAACCTAATTGCCAACTCTTAAGGAAAAATGTAAACATATTTAATTTTTTTTTCAGCCAATTTTCCAATATAAAAATGAAGCTTTTGTTAAAAAAAGAGGTTTTTGAGAAGGGAAAGAGTGTTTCACGCACCGTTTAATTTAAAAAGCTCCAAGCATCATCCTGGCGCATCCATAGGATGAAAATCTCATAAAATTAAGAAGCTTTTTTTATTTAAAACAAAAGCTTTTATGAAATAAAATTATTTTGCAATTTTAGAGGGAAAAGTACGCTTATTGTAATTTCGAGAATTTTATTTGCGTCAATCGTTCCCAGATTGTCATTTTAAGGTGAAACTTTTGAATAATTCAGTGGGTTGAATTTCTTTGGTTGCCATTCAAGTTGGATTTTTTTTCTCTTTTTTTTAACTTCCTTATGAAAATGAGGCGTTTTTCTAGATATAAAACTGGCAATCTTTGGGTAGGTATAGGGTGGAAAGTAAGGAGTTCCCCTTGTACTAGGTTCTATTTGCTACGTGACATGTGACACGTGAGATGTGACATGTGACATGTGATACGTGACATGTGACATGTGACATGTGATACGTGACATGTGATACGTGACATGTGATACGTGACATGTGATACGTGACACGCGACACGTGACACGTGAAATGTGACACGCGACACGTGACACGTGAAATGTGACACGCGACATGTGACAAGGGACACGCGACACGTTACAAGGGACACGCGACACGTGACAAGGGACACGCGACACGTGACAAGGGACACGCGACACGGGACACGCGACACGTGACAAGGGACACGCGACGCGTGACGCGTGACACTTGACATGTGATATATTGTAATATGCTATGTACTATTTACTATTTGCCATAAGACATGTGCTATGTGCTATGTACTGTAAAGTGAGCAATTTTATCAAAAACTGACCCTGAAAAGAAATGAAAAAAAAAGGTCATTTTTGACCATCGATATCTCCTGAACGGCTGGACCGATTTTAGCTTTTGAAAGCTCATTAGACGAAGAATTTAATAATCTTTCTTTTTTTACTTCGTGGTCAAGTCGGTTAAACGCATTGTTTTTGCGCAAGAGAGCAAAAACCGAACAAAGTTCCAAATTTGTCCGGTTTTTTCAACATGACGCACAAAGCACAGAACTACCTAATGGTCCTAAACAATATAAAATCAAAAACTCTCCATCCAAAACCCCTCAAAGGACCCTTCCTACAGCCAAATACTATCTTCAGGGACTTCCTCATTACCCCCCTCCCTAAACCGCTGCTTTAGGTAGAGGTTGTGCGGTTCTAGCTCCAGATTACTTATTCATAGTTTTTAATTCGTCTTTTTTGAGAGGATTGCTACTAGAGTAAAAGCACCACAAAAGCCTTTGCATATGAGTTCTCCCAGACAGAGGAGGGGGGTGGCGAAAATAATTCATAGTCCGGCAGTTGTAAGGTATGCGAGTTGCGTGCTATGCGAGTGAAGTGGTCGCCCTGAAAGATTAACGAAGTTACGAACGCGGTTGTTTTGTGCAGCCGGGGGCCGCCTCCGGGAAAGATAACACTTTCGCCCCCGCCCAAATTCAACCTTTCCCACTCATCCTCACATATTTCAGTCACGTCCCACCCAAATTCTGACTAAAAAGTAGAAACGAATTCTTCCCCCAAACCCCCTTTTTCATTATTAAATTTTTCGAATTTCTCAAAGTTTGACTGCGGAAAAAGGTATTTTTAACAAAGGAAAAATGAAATTTGAAGGACTGAGAAAGATCCAAAAAAAAGGGAATGGAATGAGTGGTAAAAACCATATTTACCCAATGATATGAGAGAAAACGTCCACCAGCTCAGTTCAACCTGTTGCCCTATTTTCTTTCTAGTCGAACGACTTTTATCTCAAATTTGCATTCCATATTTGGCTAGTTTACAGTCACTAGGAATCCTCGATATTCCCACCCAAAATGAACGTTTTGCTTCGCCTTTTTTGAGGATGCTGTTTTAATTAGAAAGGTACTTTGAGGGCTAATGCCGTGTCTAAGGTCAGCCACCCCGCAAGCCCCCTCTAGCCCGTTAAAAGCGTTGGTTTTCCCTGTGGTTAATTTAGAGTTCACTCCAGCCTGTTTAATCCTTACCGTAATAATATATCATAAGGGAAGTTCTCCGCCTCAGGCTTTACTTCTCCAACCGACGTTAATATTTCAAAAAGGGGAAGAAAAAAATATAAATTTTTATTTAAAAAATAAGTTAACTACATAAGGTACGAACCTTCTTTGTAACTTTTCTTGAAATTACAGTGAATGCAATTATGAAGTTGATAAAATATTCTGATTACCTCGACGTTTCTTTATTAAAAAATTAGAAAAAGATCAATTTGTATAGATTATTTTATAAATAGGTAAACCTTCGTTGGTTTATCAAAGAAACTATTGATCGGATTAAAGGTTAAACCTGTCCAGCTGGGTGCAATGGATTTGACCTTGATGTAAAGTTAAAGGAAACAAAGTCAAATTGAACCAGCTAGCTATAATGGATTCGACCTAAATGTATCTAAACATGAGCATGATGTCCGAATCAACCAAATTGGTATAATGGATTCCATCTACTGCACCTGCTGAGTGCAATAGATTTGCACTAGATACAAAGTTGAGTTTATAAGGTCTAACTGAACCAGCTAGCTATAATGGATTCGACCTGGATGTGCACGTAGATGTATATTTAACCAGCTGAGTGCAATGGATTTGATCGAAATGTAAAGGTGAGTTTAAATGTCAAACTTAACCAGCTAGCTATAATGGATTCGACCAGGATGTGCACGTAGATGTATATTTAACCAGCTGAGTGCAATGGATTTGGCTTAGATGTAAAGATGAGTTTACACAGTCAAACTTAACCAGCTAGCTATAATGGATTCGACCAGGATGTGCACGCTGATGTATATGTAACCAGAAGAGTGCAATGGATTTGACCTAAATGCAAAGGTGAGTTTATAAATTCATGCTAAACCAGCTAGCTATAATGGATTCGACCTGGATGTACACGTAGATGTATATTTAACCAGCTGAGTGCAATGGATTTGACCTAAATGTAAAGGTGAGTTTATAAAGTCAATCTGAACGAGCTAGCTATAATGGATTCGACCAAAGGTAGCTAAAGTGAGCAAGATTATGCCAAAATCAAACAACCTAATCAACTCATTGTTAGTATAATGGATTCCATCTATGTATATGTACACGTGGATGTTCATTTACCAGATATAAGAATTTGGGTATTCATTTAACCAGCTGAGTGCAATAGATTTGCACTAGATGTAAAGGTGAGTTTAAAAATTCAAAGTTTTGGTTGGTTTCGACCTAAATGGAACTTGAGCAAAATTATCTCTAAATCAACCAGCTGAGTATAATAGATACGATCTAGATGTAAATGGGAAAAATAACCAGCTGCGTGTTGTGGATTCAACCAAAACGTTGATTTGAGTAAAAAGACCACCCTCCCCTTGAAGGAAGTTGTGGGGAAGTGTTTTGAGGAAGTTTTCTTCCAGTTAGCTCCAGAAAAATGTAAAAAAACAGCAAAACTGAAAGAATTGATGGAGTTAAGAGGGAAATCCGTTGTATTCTGAGGCTGCGTCTTAAAGATCGTGTCATCTCGGTATTTTAGGCAAAACAAGTGGATGGAGTTTTGAGTAAAGGATGGTTTAAGGTAGAGCCCGAGTTCCTTTTCGAGGATTAGGACTTTAATAAGTCCCCTCAGGCTCTACAAGGGCTTCTTCACTTATCCGGTCTAGTCTCTCATCCTAGGGAAATACGCCTTGACCTCAAAAACGCCCTCGCAATAACAAAATAAACATCCAACCCTCCTCCAGACAACCAAAAACACTATTTTGCAACAAAATTTCTCCCCAGCCAAGAAAACCAATGCGCTTATCACCAAAATGTCAACAAAACCACTTTAATTGAACAATTTCGTTGTAAAAAAAAAATAATAATAATAAAATAAATAAAATAAAATAAAATAAAAATATATACATATATATCACCTTATAAGCGATAAATTTAACGACCATAGAATTTTCTTGGCGAATCGCCATCTGGTTACTCTTCCACCTTTAATGCTCTATAAATTTTCAAAATCGTCGCATAAATTTTTTTTAAATTACCATTTATGTCTATTTTATGCTCTTAAATGCTAGAATTATAATGTAACTTGCATGTAATTTAATTAAATGTTTTAAATTTTTGATGCGTATTATAAATTAATGAGTTAAAATGCATTGAAATGATGGTTTTGTGATTGATTCGAAGTGTATTGTGGGAGAAAATGGAGTTTTTGCGGTTGTTAAATTTTGTTGTTTGTGATAAGGTTTGAGCTTACCTTTTTCTCGTCCAAATAAAAAAAGAAAAGGGCGGCTTGAACTTAAAACACGACTGAGCGAGGACTGAGCTCTTCCTGGGACGAACCACTTGTAGCGGGAGTGGGACAGGGTTGCCAACGTAACTCGGTTGAAGATCCCGGGGGCGGGCGAAAGCGTTTTCTCCCCCTCGTGCCCCCCCTTCCACCCTCGAGCGACCGTTTCTCTCGTGGATTATAATGCGCGATACCTAATTTACCACCCACTAACTCTCGACGGTTTATTTAGACGTGGTAAACTCCTGTTTTATTGCAACGAGTCTCCTGTACCATTGACGTTTATTTAACGTCTTTTTTTTTCCCCGCGAGTATTTTCATGTTATAATTGTTTTAAAACGTGAGAATGTACGTTTTATTCTCTGGAAAGATGCACGAGAACCGAACCCGCACTACCTGTAAGTGGTGATGGTTTAGTCGAACGACCGCGCCTTTATACAAAAGTTTGAAATTGAAAAAGGTGCACAATTTTAAGATTTCATCTTGTTTAATAAGGGTATTCTAAATCCAAGTTTGCGTCATCCCGTCTGCTGTGCTTCGTCCACCATTTTGAAAAAAAAGTTGGAACTTTTTTCACTTTTTGCTCTCTAGCCCAAAAACAATGCATTTTAGCGACTTGACCATGAAGTAAAAAAAGAAAGATTATTAAATTTTGCGTCTAATGAGCTTTCAAAAGATAAAATAGGTCGAGCCGTTCAGGAGATATCGATGTTCAAATATTACTGAAAATAAAGTAAAGTAGCCACTTTGGTGTGCGATTTGTCTCCATAGCTGGCAACACTGTTCAAAGCCTAATTTATTATAGTTATAGGATTCCAAGGTCATTTATCTTAAATTGGGCTTGTTTTAAAGTTGCCCAATATGAAATTGATGGCCCAAATTGGCAACACTGACTTAACCTAACTTATGAGTTACATGGTTGCCAGATTGAGGAGTTTATTGCAAATTTTTCCAGTTTATGGAGTAGCCCAATATGAGATTTATCGCATTAATTGGCAACACTGTCTGAAGCCAAATTTATTAAGATTACAGAATTCTCAGTGGATTTATCGTAAATTGGGCTGGCTTTAATGTTGCCTAATATGTAATTTATTGCCCAAATTGGGAACACTGTCTAAACCTAACTTATGAGCATTATAGGGTTGCCAGATTGGACAATTTACTGCAAATTGTTCCAATTTATAGAGTAGCCCAATATGCGATTTAATGCCTAAACTGGCAACACTGTCAGCCCAATTTATTAGATTTATAGGTCTCACAGGGGATTTATGGAGGATTTAAAGGCCCAATATGATATTTATGGCCCAAATTGGCAACACTGTCAACCTAACTTATGAAGATTGCAGGATTCCCAGGCGGATTAGGCATTTCCCAATTTGTAAATATGTAGTTCCGGACTTCCGGTTAATAGAGTAGCCCAATATGCGATTTAACGCCTAAACTGGCAACACTGTCGGCCCAATTTATTAGGGCTATAGGATTCACAGGCGGTTTATGGTAAATTGGGCCGGTTTAAAGGTGCCCAATGTGTGATTTATGGCCTAAACTGGCAACACTGTCTAAAGCCCAATTTATTAGGATTATAGGATTCACAGGCGCTTTATGGTAAATTGGGTCGGTTTAAAGGTGCCCAATATGCGATTTATGGCCCAAACTGGCAACACTGTCAACCTAACTTATGAAGATTGCAGGATTCCCAGGCAGATTGGGCATTGCCCAATTTGTAAATATGTAGTTCCGGTTCATAGAGTAGCCCAATATGCGATTTAAAGCCTGAATTGTCGACACTAAGGCTGCTGGGTTGCCAGATATTCCAGGGGTTATACTCACGTTTCAAATTTAAATTTTCTTTTTTAACTATCGTACTGTAATCCTTAAGGGAAGGATCATAAGGATTTGAACTGAAGGTCTCGGAATGAGAAGATTTCGACTCGCAATCCAAATCGAGTTGATTGAATCCCCCCCCCCTTTCCGTCGCTTTTCCTCTTTCTCAATAAGCAATCTATTCCCGTCACGTATTTACCACAGCCTTTACATCAAACCGTGCATTAACAATCAAAAAGATAACGAATTTTTGTTTACCACGCAACCCTGAAATTAACGATCTATTGGTTAGAAAAAATTCATCACCTTTATTTTGAAATAAAATAAGTTCTTTAGGATGTTTTTGAACGTTTTGGGGTGTTGGAAAGCGTTTAGGTAAGTGAACTTCGATCCGTTCAACGCCCACAGGCCACATCCATGGGCAGCGAGATCTTGTGAGGATTAGAAATACAAAATGGAATAATATTTAATTTATCATTTAAAATTTAAACCAAAAAAAAGCTCTACTAAATAAAAAAAAAGTCCCAAGATTATAGGGTTCAATTTCATAGATTTAATACTTGTAACGTCACTCGTGACAGTTTATTGATGGATATGAATAGTGACGTCATGCAAAAGGGTTGTTTAATAAATAAAGATGGTATGACGTACGCGGTTTTTATGAAAAGGCATCAAAACGCCATATTTTAAAGGCTTCTGTTCAATTGTCCGAATAAAAGTGGTTCCCCCTACCATTGATGCGGTCGCGAAGATTGAAAAGCCTGAAACCTCCACCGCTAATCCCATGAGATTTTCGCTTTCCTAACAAAAAAACACTTGTCAAGCCCGACTTTTACGTTGGCTTAAAATAGATTGAAATAGCTTTCTTCTCTTAAAAGTTGTATCGCTGACCAAATTATCTTCCACCCTGGCTAATTAAAACGTCAGAGACACGGGGCCGTAATTCATTAGCGGAATTCGGGAAACTCATTAAACCGACGTAATTTGGTCGAGGGTGGTGAAAACAGTGAAACTAATTTTCAGACGTTTCCTAACTGAATGACGCCTTTTTTTAAATTTCAATGAAACGCAGGACCTAAAACAAACCCATTAAAAGTCGAAATTCAAAATCATAACTTGTCTGGAGCAGACTCGAGAAATAACATCCTCAAGTGCCGCAAGCATGGTCGGTATATATATATATATATATATATATATATATATATATATATATATATATATATATATAACATTGTATATAACATGACAGGAACCCCAGAGCTTCCTGATCACGAATATATAAGCCTCCAGCCTGGGAACCGCCGTGACGACCACCTCAATAGCCTACTTTCCTACGGAAATAGGCTAAAAAGAAAAAAAAATTTTTATCAACTTATTTATTTCTGTTTTGTTTAACACCTTTGGATAAGAGTTCAATCATAAAAACAAATATAGCGATTAAATTTCCGAAGGCGAACACAATAAAAACCCCTTTAGCGTGTACTAAAGTGTAAGTGCTGTTTTTAATTTGATTCGCTTTTTCTCCCAAATCTGCTGATATTTTATATTTTTTTCTGCTCCAATATTCCACAATTCCGCTTTCCACGATAGTCCTTAAAACGTATTTGAAAGGTTCGATAAAAAGCGAATTTTTTTTCATGACTACGGCGGAATTGTGTGAAGTTATAGTGCAGCCTGGTATTATATGAAGGACGCTAGTCAGGTTGTGGAGGATCATCAGATTTTGTTCGGAGAGCTCTAGTTTGTTTTTGGTGTAGAAAATAGCGAGATTTCTTTTCCTGTATAGTTTGTAGACGACATCGTCGAAGTCGACGGGAGCTAGGATGATGAATTTGTCGAGGATTTCTCTGATCGTCTCGCTAGTGTCGCTCGAAGCACTCAATATGTGGTACATCCTCGGCTCCCCTGTTAATGTCAGGTCAGTCTTTAGGAGCGTAGCTACAGAATCGATGTCGTTGCTGTCAGGAGGGACGGTCACCAAGCTCCCCATGGCCGCCGTATAAGCAGAAACGATGACAAAGCAGAAAAGTACCCAGTGGATAAAAAAGACCCTAAACGTCCACATTTTCGGCTTTATTTTCACCGAAACACCGACCAGACCAGAAAACATATAAACAAAATTGTAACTCCTCATATCTTCTTTGCAGCAATAAACCAAAAAGTTGAAAAACGCCCAGTAAATAGAGAATGAAATGAATAAAAATATCCATGTTATGATGTCAAATTCAAAAGCATACATTGTCCACATGCTTGGCTTACTTCCTGATTTCAAAGGGACAGCCCAAGTGAAGCAATCGATTCCCATCTGCACCGTCGAATCGATATCGCGATCGAAGTCGATCAACTGCGAATATCTTCCGACCCCCATATCCGACTCACCTTTGATCACGCTTTGAATAGATGCCGTCGAAAAATTAAAATATGCTGCGGCGTACGCGTTTGCTTCTTGGTCCATTTCGACGACCTGAGTCGAAAAATTTAAATGGCTCTGCAGTATTTGGAAAACCTTCAAAACTTCATTTTCGTTCGCCTTCAGATACATCTCTTCAACAATTTTATCCCTGAATGATGCTCTTATTGTACATCCGTTTAAATTAAACAGCTTATTTTTTCTCGAAAATATTTTTTCTTTATGAACAAACTCTTTTGAAATCGGATCCCATTTGTTGATTTGTATAGGATAAGTGTTGGAGCATCCACGTAAGCTAAAGGGATAAAAAGTGAAAACGTAAAGTCCAGTTTTGCCACAGTACAAAGCTGCCACGTCCAAAATTTTGAAACTCCATAATAAATCGAATATTTTAATCACGTTTATCATGTTCGGTGTGAAAATCAAATATCGAAGGGAGCCGTGCGATGAGGTCGTTTTTAAAACTTTTGAGTACGAGTTGATGTCCAAATTTGGAAAAAGGAGAAGAATCCCTTCTAGTTTTTTGCTGTACTTGAAGTTGTATTTGATGAGAATTTTGGGCCAGTTTGATTTAAGAGCTTCTTGGGCGTAGATGGAATTTTCGAGCTCGTCGTCGAACATGACGATTTGTTTGAAGGTAACGTGGTTCCGGATGATTTCGTTCAGGGCGGACATTACGGTCGAATTGGTGGCGGAGACCGTGGAATTCGGAAGGGTGAAATTGAGGGAGGAGGCCAATCTGAAGAAAAATATGACGTATAAGGTCGGCTTCATCTTTCCAACTAAATCGTACAACCTTTTAGCCTTATTGCGATCGAAATGGCTTTTTCGTTATCAAAAATTCTCTGATTATAGTCAATTAAATCACAAGCTGTCAAAGTTCAATAATGACCCTAATTGAATACACTCAGAGAAAAATTACTTTGCTCGATAATCTTAGGTGGGGGAGGGTCACGGAGAGTAGGGGAGGTGATGACTGATGGGAGAGTTTTGGCGAGTAGACGAGTAGGGCGGGTAGGACGAGTAGGGCGAGTAGGACGGGAAGGACCAGTAGGGAGGGTCAAGGAGATAATAAATGAGTGGAAGAAGGTGGTGGGAGGGTCGTGGAGAGGGAATTGGGGAGAGGGTATTTGGAGTTAGTGGAAATTAGTGAACGGGCGGTGAAGACTGATAGTAGAGTCTTGGGAGGTCGAGAAATTTAGGGGATGGAGATAGCGTGTGAGCGGGAGAAGGTGGTGGAGTGGCGTCATAGTAGAGCCCTTTTTAACTTTCTCAAAGAGAAGTTATTGTATTACCGTCGGATTCGGGTTTTTGGGGAAGGGTCTTCCAGACCCCCTAGGGTCAAACTGACTTTTGATCTTTGTCGGACATGACTTTGTCTGTGGTGCCGGCCGTCCGGCCGTCCGTCGCCTTTTTTTATCGGAACACTTCACGGCCACAATTTTCATCCGATTTTCACGAAATTTTCACACAATCTTCCTTTCGTGGTTATCTTGAAAGTGACGAGAGCGATTTTTGAAATTCGAAAAAATGGCGGAGATATGTCTGTCTAAAGTTTGCAAAAATGTGCTACGGGCTTTCTACCGGTCCGATCTTCACCAAATTTTAACCAAATAATCTTCACGTGATCCCGATTAAATTTCATTAACTAATTAGGTAATTAATTATGTAATTAGGTAATTATGACTAATTAACTTAATTTTCCCATTTTCATAATATTATCGCCAAATTCAAGTTATGATTGAAAAAAAAAAATTTTTTTTTCAAAAATTAATTAATTAATTAACTAATTAGGTAATTATATTGAGTTTGAGTGAAATTATTCCCATTTTCATAAAATTATCACCAAATTCAAGTTATGATTGAAAAATTTTTTTTTTCAAAAATTAATTAATTAATTAATTAACTAATTAGGTAATTATATTGAGTTTGAGTGAAATTATTCCCATTTTCATAAAATTATCACCAAATTCAAGTTATGATTGAAAAAAAAAATTTCAAAAATTAATTAATTAATTAATTAACTAATTAGGTAATTATATTGAGTTTGAGTGAAATTATTCCCATTTTCATAAAATTATCACCAAATTCAAGTTATGACTGAAAATTTTTATTTTCAAAAATTAATTAAGTAATTAACTAATTAGGTAATTATAATGTGTTTGAGTGAAATTAGTCCCATTTTCATAAAATTATCACCAAATTTAAGTTATGTTAGAAAAAAAAAGGATTCATTTCCCCCGAAATTTATGGATCCCCCGAAATCTGTAGACCTTTGAGAAAGTTCGTGTCTCTGGGCAAGCTCCAGGACCAATACTTTTACTTGAGCTATGAAGTTATCCCCTCTAATCATTCTCAATTCCGACAGATTGGACTTTGATAAGCATAGCCAACAAAACATTTAAAAAAAATTACTTTATTCTACATAAAAATTTTGATTTCTTTTTCCAGTCAGCTTAAATTTTAAAAAATATCACAATTTGTCTTTTATTTTCCATATCCAAGAGCGAATCCTGGTTTTGTGTCGATGTCTTCCGGGATATGAGTGATTTGTGGCTGCTCTGCTTGTTGTTTCAACGTTTCAAGAGGAGTAGCCAGAATCTAGAAGAGAATCGTGTTATAGCAGAAAGGTGAATTGTGCTTGATAATTACCTGGTTGATCCATTCAGTGTCGCATGTCGCCATAATTCCTGGGAGAGACGACGAGCATTTTGTGTCCCAGCTGTAAACTCCAGCGAGCTCGTAATGGCCGTCGGGACGTTCGCAGACTAAAGGACTTCCGACGTCCACTTTGCAAAGATCCTTCTCACTAGGAGGTACGGCGCAGGTGAATCCTTCGTTCAAAATGAAATATTTCCCAAGATGTGTTTTCTTGAGGGAGTTCTCACATTCATTCTTTGGAATCACCGTGATAGGAACTTTGTGCAAAATGCTTCCCGGTTCGTTATCTAAAATGACATTTTATAAACATCATAGATCAAAATTTGTCTTTACATTCTAGCGTCGGACGTCCCCATCCTGTCAAAAAGCAAGTCGTAGTTTGCGGAGTGTAAGCACTAGATCCTGAAGCTGGAAGGCAAACTTGGTCGATATGTTGATCGAAATTGAATGGCTTTTCGGTCACAATGACTGCTTGATCTCTGACCAAAGATCCCGAACTGTAAACCGGATGGATGGCGCTGGCAGCAACGACTCGCATTTGAATCGGTTTATCTCCTGGTTGACCCAAAGCCCATTCTCCAGCTTTGATGACCATGTCTTCCGGCTTAATTCTACAAAAAGATGCTACATCAGCGGAAATTTTAGTTTCATTTACCCTTGGATGCAATGAGCAGCCGTCAATACCGCGTTGGGAGCGATGATAGCTCCGCTGCAAATGGCGCTGCGATTGCTAGCAGCCAAGATCACAACATGCCAAGGGAATTCTCCAAATCCGGTTTCGTCAGGCTTGGTCGGAGCGACCTGAAAATGGTGATCATTGGGTTATGGCTTTTTGGTTTTTTACTTACAGGTCTTCGTACACCACATTGCTCTCCTGGTTTGATTGGGTTTTCGTTGGATTGGGTATGATGAGGGGTGAATTGATGAGGTTGGACGCCTTGGTAAGATGGACTCGGCTGCGGCTGCGGCTGCGGCTGCGGCTGCGGTTGAGGTTGCGGCTGAGGAGCATACGATGGTTGCGGTTGCGGCTGCGGTTGTGGTTGCGGCTGCGGTTGTGGTTGCGGCTGCGGCTCGGGTTGCGGCTGTGGCTGAGGAGCATACGATGGTTGAGGTCGTGGCTGCGGTTGAGGTTGCGGCTGTGGCTGAGGAGCATACGATGGTTGAGGTCGTGGCTGCGGTTGAGGTTGCGGCTGCGGCTGAGGAGCATACGATGGTTGAGGTCGTGGCTGTGGTTGCGGTTGCGCCTGAGAAGGATACGATGGTTGAGGTTGAGGGAGTGACTGGGGTGGGGGACTTGGCTGATATCCTGGGTTAAGAGGTGAAGTTTGAACAGGTGGATTGTACGAGCCATTAGGTCTCGGCACCGGTGGTCCTCCAGGTTGCTGAGTCTGCAACACTTTATCCTCATTTTGGGGAAAAACTTGCGAATGAGTCTGCCCAGGTCTTGGCGCTATCGGGAATGGCGTCACGACCGTCTGGAATGCCCCCAAAGGCTGTTTAATCGTGTGAGGGTTCGGTGGTGCGATGGTCGGCTGAAAATATGGATTCGGTTGTGGGTTCTGAGCAGGTGCTCCTCCAGGGTATTTATCAGGATGGTACTGGCCGTCGTCGAACCCTGTGTTCATCATCATCATCATACCTGCTGGCCAGGGATCCTTGTAGTTCGGATCGCGGCAACATTTCCCAATAATACCAGTATCGGGATCTTGGCAATCCTATCAAACAAAATTAAAATTTTCCTTTATCATCCAAACTTACAGTCAGTGGGACTTTATTTTCAGTCTGATCACGAGTAAGAGCAACTGGAGTGTCGGACATGACTCCTTCCACAGTGCAGTAAATTTCTTGAACACATTTCAACGCTGCTGCACATCCTGGTGGCGGGGTCGTGTTCAAAGGACCGGTGTATTTCTGCTGAGGAGCTTCAGTCACTAAAACTAATGATTAAAAAAGCCAAAAACAAACATTTATCATACCATAGTTTGGTCTAGGCTGATTAGGAGCTTTACAGCAAACTTCTCCTGCAATGCATTGTCCTTTCTGCAGTATAAAATATTCATTTTTAATTAAAATAATGACTAGGTGCACGGGAGCGTGACGCTCCATGCTTTAATTAGTTTTAGCCTTGATAATTTTGTTAATTTTTGGGAGATAACTTACGCCATATTTTAGTTCCGGTTGTGACGATTTGTCGGTGATGAGTCCGTTGTAGCAGATGTTTTGTGGGACGCAGAATTGATGGTCGCCGGTGCAAGTGGGCCCTTTGGGAATGGGGACTTGACCGGTGAGGAATGGGTTTCCTGGGTTTGAGGGCTGAGGGTTGGGTTGGCTTGGATAGCCTGGTTGGGGTCTGGAAGGAGGGTTAGGGAATGGTAAAGGTTGTTGACCTCCTTGTGGTGGTCGAGGTTGTGGAGGATAGGTTGGTAATGGCTGTTGAGGCTGTGGTTGAGGATAACTGGGTAGAGGTTTCGGCGGAAGGGGTTGTTGGGGGCTTGGATATCCGGGCTGGGGTTGCGGGAAACTTGGCTGTTGGGGATAACTTGGGACGGGTTTAGGTGGCTGAGGTTGCTGAGGATAGCTAGGTTGCTGGGGTTGCTGCGTTGGGAAACTTGGTTGTTGTGGCTTAGGTTGTTGAGGTTGGGGATAACTTGGAGCAGGTTTAGGTGGAAGAGGCTGAGGTTGCTGGGTGGGGTAGCTTGGCTGCTGCGGCGGATAACTAGGTTGAGGTTGTTGGGTCGGGAAACTAGGTTTCTGTGGTAAAAATGGATTACTCGGGTTCGGTTGCGGTTGAGGTTGTTGGGTGGGGTAGCTTGGCTGCTGGGGCTGTGGTTGCTGCGTCGGATAACTTGGCTGTTGATTGGGGTAACCAGGTTGTGGTTTCTGAGGCAAAAATGGATTACTCGGGTTGGGTGGTTGAGGTTGCGGTGCATATGAAGGCTTGCTTGTCACAGGCGTTCCAGTCAAACCGGCGTTTATAAACGGATTTTTGGAAATATCGATAGGCTGCTGTCCCTGAGAGCACGATCCTCCGTATCCGTTGCCACCACATCCTGGATTCGGGGCTTGGGGATAAGGTTGGTTGACAATCGGCGTTTTGGGGGCAGCAGGCCCGCTGTAACTATAGCTGTGCGACATAACCGAAATCCCAGGTTGGTTGATGCTGTTCGCTTTTAATTCATAACTTCCGCCATCGGGCAATAAACCGCTTTCTTGATAAACAGTAGGGACCACTTCGTTAGCATCATTTGGCGATTCTGTCGTTGTCGTACGATGCTTCTTCGGGCCAGTTTGCTTCGGTGGGCCATACTGTGCCATGACCGCACTTCCAGCAATAATCAAAAATAAAAACCGCTTCATTCTAAACAAAGAAAAAAATTGTTGAAACCACCAAACTAGGCATAAGTCTGGAGCTGCCCCTACTCTAACTTCCTCTACAGCAGCCCCAGGAAATGGACCTTTTGTTTCAATCAGTTTAGCAGTCCAGGTTCTTTGGATTCTAAGGTGGATACGTGGCTCAATATTTTAAAAAATGCAGGATAAAAATTGGAAGAAAACGATTTTTCAAGTTGGGCCAAATTAGGAGCTTTTAAAATAGAAACGGCATAAATCACAGAAGGCTAAACAGTTTATCTTCGGGTCTTTAGAAGAAAAAAACTTACCTTACTCACTACAAATCACAACGATTAATCACTTCGTAAAAAAATTCAAATGAACCGCACTCTTTTCACACTCCGGCGGTATAAACCGCTCTTCTGCGAGAGGATCCTTCAGTATAATATTTATATAGATGCTTTAATATAAGAGGGGAGCCCTTCAAGGACGGCATAAAGTCTTGGCGAGTTCATCGCACCGCTCCAGAGGCACAACATCCCGCTCTTCAGGTTCCTTCTTTCTTGGAACAAATTTCAATTTATAGATCTATTGATAAATCGAACTTTTTATAAATATTATTACAACATGGTTTTCCCACATTTTTTTCGAACATCCTATTCGGGAACTCTGCAATGGTCCAGTCAAGCTAACAGAAAAGGGCAAATGTTTGGCCTCAGGAGCTGTTTAATGCGATTTTTTCGTCTTTCGCTAAAATCTCGAAAACCGTTGGTCGGGAGAAAAAACATTATAAACACAAAATTAAAGCTTATTAAATTTTCTACAATTTTGAACTAATAGGATTTTTTGTAGGACGAAACGCATCTGAGCTACGAGGTGACAAAAAACGGGGATATAGGTACCTCAAGTAATCGAGCCTTCCACACAAGATTATATTTTTAGAGCTTAAAAAAATCTTGATTGAGACATATTTGACCTTAAATCAAACCGGATAAGACAAAAGTTGAGTTTCATGATAAAATACCGTTCAATGATTCAACAAAAATAAAAAGGTTATCCTATTCTAAAGGTGTTTAGAATCTTAAGTGATTTGAAGAATGAGTAAGTTAAAAAAATAACAAGGCTTCAACGAAAAGTTTTGGACCAGCAAGTCAGCATTTTTCATGAAGAGGTCCTTATGGGGTTTTCTCTGCTTCCTGTGGACTGATCGACTTGAAATTTTTATGGATTTTTCTTCTTGTATAAAATAAACGATTGTATAAAAGATCGATATTAAGGAAGCTGAGAAAATGTGACATCCTTATTGAGATTACAAGAAAATTCAGGACTTATAACAATTTATCTTCTTTTTAGGTCACGATGTCTTCTCAGAAATGATTTCCATATCAATTTTAAGAAAACGATCTGTCTCATAAGTTGCAAAACTTCTACGTGAATAATAAATGATTTTTGTCCACGTGTGCTTACAATTAAACCGGAACTTATTAAAATCTAAGCACAAAAGAGTAAACAGGAAACTTTGGAGAAAAAATGAAAAGACGTTGGTTGTAATCCAATTAATGCGCCTCCTTGTTCCCATCAACGGGGAATTCCCTACCTTAAGACTTCATAGTTCAATGCCGGACTGGAAATATCGCATGGACTGAGTCATGGAATTACAAAAATAAAACTGTGTCAGAGTTATTAACGTTCCGTTCTTTCTGTCAGATTATGCCCGTTAAGTAGACCTTTCCCAATGCTTTTGTCTCATCGTAGGCGTTGCGCGAGCGACATTTCTAGGAACGCGGTAGCGATTGGAGAAAATATAGTCTTCCATTTCCAAACAATGTCCTTAGGAGAATACATGGGGGGGGGGGGATGAAGAGAGTGGGTGAGGTAGTGGAAGGTTGAGGAGAAGTTGGGGGATGGAGTGAAGGTGAAGATGGGGATGGAGGGTGGGTGATGGGGTGAGAGTGGGGGAAATAGGGGTGTGGGAGAGGGGATGGGGATGGGGGGGAACGTGGATGATGTAAAGGAGAGTGAGGGATATGGGGAGATGTCGGGGAGGGTTGATGATGGGTGGGAGGGTGGGGGATATGGGAAGGAGGTTGGGTGATTTGGGGTAGGGTGGGTGATGTTGGGAACGACTGGGGGATGTGGGGGAGAGTGGTGATGTGGGGGGAGGGTGGGGGTGTGGGGAGAGTGGGGGCTGTTAGAAAGAGGGGTTATATTTGGGGAGAGAGGGGATGTGGGGGAGAGTATGGGATGTGTGGAAGAGGGGATGTGGGGGAGAGTGGGGGATGTGTGGAAGAGGGGATGTGGGGGAGAGTGGGGGATGTGTGGAAGAGGGGATGTGGGGGAGAGTGGGGATGTGTGGAAGAGGGGATGTGGGGGAGAGTGGGGATGTGTGGAAGAGGGGATGTGGGGGAGAGTGGGGGATGTGTGGAAGAGGGGATGTGGGGGAGAGTGGGGTATGTGTGGAAGAGAGGGGATGGGGGGAGAGTGGGGGATGTGGGAGGGGATGTGGGGGAAAGTGGGGGATGTAGAGGAGAGTGGGGGATGTGGAGGAGAATGGGGGATGTGGGGGAGAGCTGGGTGGGGGGTTCGGTTGAGAGTGGGGGTTTGGGGGGAGAGTGGGGGATGTAGAGGAGGGGGTTGTAGGGATACTGTTCATTTTTAGCTTTCTTTTGTTTATAATGCAAAATATCAGAAGAAATTTATTGATTTACGTTTATTTTTAACGTAAATGCTAATTCGATTATCGATGATCTCAAGGAAGCAATTAAACCGCTGTAAATCACCTCAAAGGAAATTGAATCTTGTAAAGTGTTCAGAACAAAGAATTTTTAATTAAGTAAAATAATAAGGATGCTTGTTTAATATAAACTAAATATTGATAGTTTTACACGGCGAATCTCGGCTCAAGGGCGTCTTCGTGGAATTCCCGTCTTTTCAACACCTTTTGACCCAAGAAGATCTTCGGTGCGAAAATTCCAGACGCCGAAAAGCGAGTTTTTTTGCTTTTTCGACTTCCCCATCGTACGTCATCGTGAATAATGAAGATCCGCTAAAACCGCTTTTTAACGGCCATGGAGTCGCGTCTTATCTCGAATCTGGCATGCGTTTCTTGAAAAAAGTAATAATCCAAAGTTATTAATGTTCTCCCCCTTTAAAAGCCTCCAAATCGCCTAATTTTGAGAGTTTATCTTTTAAAAAAAGTAGCTTTTTATATAAACACGAACTCCACATTTTTGGTTGAGGATCTGTGAATAGATTTTGGACAGCTTTAAAGTATTTTTGGACCAAAAACCTTGGTGAACAAAGAGTGCGAATTAACTGAAAACGTGAGATTTCTACTTTTTTGTTTAAAACATTGCAATAGGTAGATTTTCTGAAAGAAATCTACCTAAAAAAAAGCTCCTAAACCATAATGTTTAAGTAATTTCTTCGTCAAGCTCAAATCACGAAATGCGAGTCTTAAAATAACGTTTGATAATTAGAATAACAAATTTATGGCGGGGAGGATCCGGGTGAAGTTAATTGAGGTCGTCGATGGAGATCTCGGAACTCCCAACTCCGTCGCAGGAGGAACCCAGAGGAGAGCGAGAGAGACGAAAAATGACTCATCATTCAAATAACATCCCACGAAACGTCCGCGTCCGATTACGACCTTGAGGTTTTGCATCTATTCAACTTTACATCTTTTTCATTGTAAAAAGTTTAATTTATAAACAAACACTTTAATAATCGGATTAGGCATTTAGTCAAGTGAAGGATATGACCTTGGTATCACTTTGACTGAACTAAGGTGTTCAGTTTTGTTAGAGCTCGTTGGTGACTTCCTCATTTATGCTCTAACGCTCCAGCATAAAACTTCAGCTAACTCTCCCCACTTGCTTAAATCACTCCTTTTTGCTGATAACTAACGTTCCTCACCTCCCCATCCCTTCTATTACCCCTCGCAAATAATAACCCCACAAAATTTCTCCTACATATCATACTTATCTTCCCCTCCCCATCACAAGCATACTCCACTAGCCCCATCAATACCCACCCTCTACCCCCCCCCCACCACAGATGATCACTGATGGTGGCCAAATCAGGGTTTGGGCAGTTTTGGAGGGATTGGAAGTTGAGGTAGTTGGTTTGGACGGTTTGGACAGTTTGGATGAGTTGGGTGGTTTTTATAGTTTGGGTTGGCAGTTAGGCAGTTTTAGAGGTCTGCGCAGCTCGGGAGAATTGTTTAGGTGGGTTTTACAGTGTGGCTGGCTCTTTCAGCTGTGGCATTTTGGGAGCTATGGCAGTTGGAGTGATTTTGGCATTTTTCGTAATTTGGGTAGTTTGGGTGATTTGGGTGGTTTTGGTGATTTGGGAGGTTTTGGCGATTTGGGTGGTTTTGGTGATTTGGGTGGTTTTGACGATTTGGGTGGTTTTGGCGATTTGGGTGGTTTTGGTGATTTGGGTGGTTTTGGTGATTTGGGTGGCTTTGGTGATTTGGGTGGTTTTGGTGATTTTGGTGATTTGGGAGGTTTTGACGATTTGGTTGGTTTTGGTGATTTGGGAGGTTTGAGTGGTTTTGGTGATTTGGGAGGTTTTGACGATTTCGGAGGTTTTGACGATTTGGGTTGTTTTGGTGATTTGGGAGGTTTTGGCGATTTGGGTGGTTTTGGTGATTTGGGTGGTTTGCGTGGTTTTGGTGATTTGGGAGGTTTTGACGATTTGGGTGGTTTTGGCGATTTGGGTGGTTTTTGTGATTTGGGTTGTTTTGGTGATTTGGAAGGTTTTGGCGATTTGGGTGGTTTTGGTGATTTGGGTGGTTTGCGTGGTTTTGGTGATTTGGGAGGTTTTGACGATTTGGGTGGTTTTGGTGATTTGGGTGATTTTGGTGATTTGGGTTGTTTTGGTGATTTGGGTGGTTTTGGTGATTTGGGTTGTTTTGGTGATTTGGGTGGTTTGGGTGGTTTGGGTGGTTTGGATGGTTTTGGCGATTTGGGTGGTTTGGGTGGTTTGGATGGTTTTGGCGATTTGGGTGGTTTTGGTGATTTGGATGATTTGGGTGATTTGGGTGGTTTTTGTGATTTGGGTGGTTTTTGTGATTTGGGTGGTTTTGGCGATTTGGGTGGTTTAGGTGATTTTGGTGATCAGACTGGTGGAGAAGAAGAAGAAGAAGAAGAAGATGTAACATTGGAAAACCGTGTTTTTGAAGTTCTATCTCTCAGGCCCCTGTCAACCGATCGACTTGAAATTTTCAGGGCTTCATATTATTGTATTAAAGAAGACCTCTGTAAAATTTCAAGTAAATCGGTCTTTAGGAAGTAGAGATCCAGACACCAGAAAATCGCTTTGCTTGGCGGGGCGGAATGCTACCTAGTTTCTAAATAACTTAACTCCCCTCTCTGCCCCATGCCACCCCTGAATTCCTGTGATCAACATCCGGCCGGACATCACCAAAAGTCACATCCGAAACAGCACAAGCTTCAATTTTCCTCACCATCTTCTATAAATTCTTTTTCACGAAATTATAAACCATAAAACGTTAACAAAATTTATTTTTATTTTTCAGATTATTTATTATTCAAAATTTAAAATGTCATGGAAACCTTTTGTTTTTAAAAATGGGCTGAAATAAAATCATTTTTTTTAAATTCCTAGGTTTTTTAAATTTTTAGCATGAATTGAAATCTTTCAGTGTTCAGTCATCCGTGTGGTTTTTTCCTTAAAAATTTTAGCTGTGAATTTCATTTTTTTGTCAATTCAAAATTGTGTGCAATGGAAGAAAATTTACGTGTCGGTATCTCACCCATGGGTAAGTTTAGCTTACAAGGAACTATCAGAAATCCTTTTTCAGAAAGTCATGTTGCCGAATATGGCGACGTCGGAAGGAGGATTATTCCGAAAAAAGAAAAAGACTCGAAAATCGCTGGTATTTGCTTTAATAGTTATATTTTGGGATAAATTTGTTGGATTTGCTAAAAAAGATATCTTGTAGAACTAGAACAACAGTTGGCTATCGCTGAAAACCGATGCACGACATTACGAAAACAAGTCGAGTACATGCGACTTTTGTACGATGGGGTCGATAAACCGCTAGAAAGAGAAGGAAGTACATACAAGGTATATTTATATACTAAATAGAATCACCCTACATCAACAAAATTTCCCGCCTTTTTTTAGACTCCCAAGCCCGGTTCCAACTCCAGGGGAAGGTCCATCGTTGAGATTTTGTCCTTGTCTCTTCCTGCCCTTGTGTTGGCCCCCCTGGGTATAGAATATAACCTCCCGACCTTTCCTCTCAAAAATAGAATAATATTGAATTTATTTTTAGATAAAAGATGAGAAGAGGCAAGATTTGCAGTTTTTTCCAGAACGACAAAGAACAAAGGAGACTTTGGCTCCAGAACCAAGTGTATTTCACGGTAAAAACAAAATTCATTATTATGGTTTGATTGAAAAGGGTAGTAAGCACCCCCAATGGCAGCAACTGGAACTGGTTAAAACCTCCTAGTAAGGCTTCTAACCTCTCCAAACCTGTCTAAACATAACCTCCATGGTCTAATTCTGGTAATTATTTATTTGGGTGTAAATTTTTAGAGAAGTTTTTGACTGACTTTAACGAAGGATTCGTTTCTGAAATAACCGGAAGTCGTCAGCACGTCGGAAAAGATCCTAAAGACGTCGTTCAAATCATTCTAAGCGGAATGACCAAATCAATAAATGATATATCAGGTTAAATGTGGCTATTGAACTCTGCATTTGAATAAACCAAGCTTCAAAATTCTTGTTTTATTCATTTCTGTGCAGAAAAACGATTTGGTGATCCATAACTAAATTTTAGCTGCTGACGTTAATTTCAAAACGAGCAAATCGAACGGGGGGACGAAAAAAACGAAAGAAAATGAAAACGAGAAGTTAAAACAGAATAAGAAAGTGGACAAAAGCTTGGCGAAAAGGTCAGGAAAGCATGAAAATTCGAGTCTGAGTATGAAATCGCCAAAAGGAAACAGGCAGAAGAAAGCGAAGCAATTGAAGATAACAAAAGTGCAGAAAGCAAAGCCTGAAGTTAGAGCACCGCCTGTACAGATGAAGCCAAAAGAGGTGCCACAGTTGACCAGAAGAGTAAGCAGGACAACCTGCGAGCAGATCAACAGCCGATATCAGCTTCCTACGGTCTCCTATAGAATGAAATGCGTACCCAAAAGCCATACTCATTTCAACATCAAAAGCATCCCTTTCGTCGTCGGCATGTCGACAAACAAATCCCACAATCTCGGCATGAAAGTCCAAGAAACCCTTTCGCTCATCAAACTCAACAACCGATCCGCCATCTCTCAAACGGCATTGGCAGACCCAGACAGCGAGCTCGGAAGCCTCCTTCAGTACTGCCCACCGCAAACTCCTTTCAAAAATAACGCTAGATCAAAGTATAGTCGTTAAAGAAACCAAATTCTTATACTTTTCATAGGTATTTAGTTGGTCGAGGATCTTTAGGCAATATGAAACGACCAGGTTCGTTCCTTCAAGCTAAAGCAAGTTCGGTCTCAGTCGGAACGACCGTCGATTACAAAAATTATCAACTTCGAAACGTTTTGATCAATCTTCACGATGAATTCTCCAAAATGACGATGTATGCACATCAACGCTAAGTGGCATAAAATATATTTTTTTTAGGAAATATGATCAACTAAAGGAAGAATCGAAAACGAAAAAGGATCCCAAGTTGGAGGAAGAGCTTCAAAAACTGGAAGAATCTTTGACGGCAAAGGAGAACGAAATCAACGCCATCATGGGCTTATACAATGAGGTACAAGAAGCGTTAGCAAAAGTAAAAGCGGTTAATTACTAACCGCCGAGCAAAATAAAACAAATAAAAGTGATTACTCGACTATTTTGTATTTTTTGACCTTTTTCTTTTTAACAGGTAACCGATCTAAAAGACAAACTCAATTACATGGAAAGGAGAACCTCGAGTATGAGTCTGTTCGCAAGGAACGACTCAGCGGTCAAGCCGACGACTTCGAACGGATTCAAAATGGCTCGACTTTTACGTAAAATCGAAGAGTTTCAAGACAACCTTAAAGGGAACACTTTTTTGTAGAAACACTAACAGAAATTCTGTGTCTTTTTCTATTTTTCTTGGTGACAATTACACTGTTTGAATATTCTGAATATATTTTTTATAACAAAAGGTCGTAAAATCCTCCCACGTTTGTCCAGACAACCTACACAATGTTCAAAATTGTTCACGGAAAGCTAAATTTTGATTATTCTTCAGATAAAAAAACTTATTCGTATTTTGGTACTCAGCGCCCCTCAAAAATGTAGACGAAAAATTTTGCTTTCATTTTGATTTTGAGGATTTGGACGAAAATTTGGCTCTTAAAACGTTGATTTTAAAGTTTGTGACAAAAAATGGTCTCTTAAAATTTTGATTTTAAGGTTTATGACGTAAAATTGTCTCTTAAAACCTTGATTTTGAGGTTTTTTGACGTATAAACTTAAATTTTGATGTTGAAGATTTTGATGAAAATTTGGCTCTTGAAACGTTAATTTTAAAGTTTATGACAAAATGGGCTCTTAAAACGACGATTTTAAAGTTTATGACGAAAAATTGTCTCTTATAACCTTGATTTTGAGGTTTTTTGAAGAAAAATTTGACTTTATAAATTTTGATTTTGAGGATTTTGTCGAAAATTCGGCTCTTGAAACGTTGATTTTAAAGTTTTTGACAAAAAGGTCTCTTAAAACTTCAATTTTAAGTTTTATGAAGAAAAATGTCTCTTAAAAATTTTTTTGTAAGGTTTATTACCAAAAATGGTCTCTTAAAACCTTGATTTTAAGTTTTATGACAAAATATTGTCTCTTAAAACTTTGATTTTAAGGTTTATCACTAAAAATGGTCTCCTAAAACCTTGATTTTAAGGTTTATCACCAAAAATGGTCTCTCAAAACCTTGATTTTGAGGTTTATTACACCGAAAGCCTTTAAAAATAAAAAAAAAAAAAAGTTTTATGACGAAAAGTTGTCTCTTAAAACCTTGATTTTAAGGTTTATCACTAAAAATGATCTCTTAAAATCTTGATTTTGAGGTTTTTGACAAAAAATTTGACTTCATTAATTTTTGATTTTAAAACTTTGATTTTTATGGTTTATGACGAAAACTTATCTCTTAAAACTTTGATTTTGAGGGTTTTTGACGAGAAAGACTTTATAAATTTTTATTTTGAGGATTTTTACGGAAATTTGGCTCGTACCGTTGATTGTAAAGTTTACGACAAAAAATGGTCTCTTAATACTTCAATTTTAAGGTTTATGACAAAAAATCGTATCTTAAAACCTTGATTTTGAAGTTTTTTTGACAAATTTGCTCTTAAAACCTTGATTTTGACAAAAAATTTAGCTTAATAAATTTTGATTTTGGGGTTTTTTGACAAAAATTTGTCTCTTAAAAGCTTGATTTTGAAGTTTTTGATGAAAAACTGGCTCTTTGAATGTTCATTTTCACGAGCTTTTTGACCAATAATTGGCTATTAATGTTTTGGTTTTGCAATATTTTTGAATTTTTTTAACAAGTTTACCCCAAGATATTATGTAATAAAATTCCATATTCGCTATTTGAATTTTGGAGGTAAAAATCTCTTAAACCAATCAGACTAGAGAGTGAAGCAATTACGCATGTTTTGATTCCGGTCGTCCCGATTACTTCTTGTCGCCTTCTTCTGTCATCTTGAATCCTCATCTCGATTTTATGACCTTTGACTCCTTATTTCGCATTTTGATTTTGATTTCTCGAATTTGCCAACGCGTCTATAAGTAACTTTGGTCATCCATCTACTCGCACAGTAAGTCTCATGACGACATTTCAAATCCTTATGTTTCTCCATTCACTTTTGTCTTTTCATTTAAATTGTTAAAAAGTTATTTTTGAAATGAATCATCACAAAGGAAAGATAAGAATGAGTGGGGATTTCAAGAGCTAGAAAATATTTGGTTTTCTTCAGATGGCTTCCGAAGCGAATGATGTTTTGGAAAAGATCGAAAAGTCCGAAGAATCTTCAGATTTGATGGCTTCAAGTTTGTCGGACTTTGCTTGTTTCCCGATGGAAAACATGATGAGTTCAAGTTCCACCAAATCTCAGTATAGTCAGGTACAAACGAATTGGTTTTTTGTTGTTTTTTATGCTGTTTTAGGTCGTATTTCACGATTTGCCTGATGTCTGGCCAACAGACAGTGATATGGTCTGCTCGTATTCTTTGACGGACAACGTCTGCCCTCAACCTGGCGACAAAATCGCTTTGTTTAAAGTCGGCTGGTCGAAAGTCTGCGAGTACATTACATTCCAGAGGGTCTCTACTGAGCGTACAAAAAATGAAGGATTGACAGTCACTTTTGATGGTAAACAGTGGTGTAGTAGGGGCTTCTGCCATAATGTCCCTAAGTAGTGGCTGGCATCCACTTTAAACTGTGGATGCATCACAAGATTCCTGCAGCTCATTGGATAACCCAAAGAAATTGATGTTTTGAGCAAAGCAAAGGTTTTCCCACTCAAATATTTTAAAAATGTTTCCAGCAAATTCCCTGCCTAAAGAGGACAAAGATTTCTATCAGCTCTGCTATGTGACAAGCGGAAATGTCATTGCTGGTGCCAGCACTGCATTTTGTTTCCGTGCCCCCAATGAGAGCGAACTGGTTGGCATTGAAGATCCTTTCAACCCTGGGATGATCATCTTCAAATCCCGCATAGCTTGTCTCCAGTCGGAATTGAAAAAGGTGACTTCATATCTTATCTCCGCAAAGATAACATTTGATGTATTCCAATAATATATTTTTAGAAAATCGAAGCAAATGAGACTCTTTTAGTGAAGCATGACTTGCTCGAAAACAATTTTTTGATCCTTCAAAAAGAGTTTAATAAATGCGAAGAAGAGTTGAAGAAAAAGCAATTGAAAATTGAAGAATTGTCAAATCAAATGGATGAAAGCAAAGATGTAATGAATGATTGGATGTTTGATTTATTGATTGTTGAATTTTAGAAAGATGAGGAGTTGAAGAAGGTGACTTTGAGTTGCGAGTCGTTCAGGCTGATGCATATGTCGGATTCTGCGAAAGTTGCTGATCTTAAGAAGCAGTTGGACGATGCCGTTGTGGATAAAAAGGTTCTTGAAGAACGACTTAACAATTCGCAAATGATCGAGCAACAGCAAACGAATGAAATAAACAAACTTGCAAATCGAATTGATTTGCTGCGATCAGATTTGAACGTTGCTGAAGAAAAGGTTCGGAACAAAGACAACTTTCTCAAAGTCCCCCCCCCCCATACCCCTCCTTATAGGATGCCCCACCTGGATGCACCGCTTTAAAAAATCCTAATTTAAATGAACTTTCAGGCTAAAAAAGCTGAAATGGGTCGCTTTTCATCACTTGATGCGCTCATCGAGGAAAACAAGTGTTTGAAAGACGAAAATGGAAAAGTTGTCGAACAATTGATGGAAAAAGAACAAAAGCTGGAAACTATGAGCATTTATTTGAAATCCATTGAAGATGTAAGCTTTATTTTTTCAATTTATCATCGCTTTTCTATATTTGATTTATTATCTATTTCAGGAAAAGGCAGAGTATGATAAGAAATTAAAAGATATCATTATGAGCTTCAAAAAGCTTGAAAAAGAACATGAAATGGTAAATTTTAGCATGGATAGACCGAAAATCGAGAATGATTTGGCCCCATTTTCCATCATAGAACCCCACACTCACCTTACTCCTACCTCCATACTCACCATCTTCATACCTCCATTCTCATAGTCCTCCTACCCTGTACTCACCGTCCTCGTTTTCCATAGTCACCGTCCACGTATCCCTGTATTCACCATCCTCGTACTCCCATACTTACCATCATTGTACCCTTGCACCCTGTAATCACTGTCTGCGCATCCCCGTATTCACCATCCTGCTACCTCGTACTCACCATCATTGTACCCCAGCACTCACCATCCTCGTACCCCGTACTCACCATCCTTGTATCCTCTATTCATCATTCTTTTACCTCGTACTCACCATCATTGTACCTCTGTACTCACCATCCGCGTACTCCCATACCATCATTGTACCCCGTACTCACCGTCCTCATACCCTATAGTCACTGTCCACATATCCCTATATTCACCATCCTGTTTCACCATACTCACCGTCCTTGTACTCATCGTCCTCGTACCTCCGTACTCACCGTCCTCGTACCCCGTAATCACCGTCCTCGTATTCCCATACTCACCATCCTCGTACTCCCATACTCACCGTCCTCGTACTCCCATACTCACCGTCCTCGTACTCCCATACTCACCGTCCTCGTACTCCCACTCACCATCCTCGTCCTCCCATATTCACCATCCTCGTACTCCCATACTCACCGTCCTCGTACTCCCATACTCACCGTTCTCGTACTCCCATACTCACCGTCCTCGTACTCCCGTATTTGCCATTACTACTCCTTACCCGTAAACCCTCCATATTGTTGAATTGAGGGCTCCACTCTGTAGTCTATAACTTTCTTATCAACTCAACATCCTCGTACTCCCATACTCACCCTCCTCGTAGTCCCATGCTCACCATCCTCGTACTCCCATACTCACCGTCCTCGTACTCCCATACTCACCGTTCTCGTACTCCCATACTCACCATCCTCGTACTCCCATACTCACCGTCCTCGTACTCCCATACTCACCATCCTCGTACTCCCATACTCACCATCCTCGTACTCCCACTCACCATCCTCGTCCTCCCATACTCACCTTCCTCGTACTCCCACTCACCATCCTCGTCCTCCCATACTCACCATCCTCGTACTCCCATACTCACCGTTCTCGTACTCCCATACTCACCGTCCTCGTACTCCCGTATTTGCCATTACTACTCCTTACCCGTAAACCCTCCATATTGTTGAATTGAGGGCTCCACTCTGTAGTCTATAACTTTCTTATCAACTCAACATCCTCGTACTCCCATACTCACCCTCCTCGTACTCCCATGCTCACCATCCTCGTACTCCCATACTCACCGTCCTCGTACTCCCATACTCACCATCCTCGTACTCCCATACTCACCATCCTCGTACTCCCATACTCACCATCCTCTTACTCCCATACTCACCATCCTCGTACTCCCATACTCACCATCCTCGTACTCCCATACTCACCATCCTCGTACTCCCATACTCACCATCCTCGTACTCCCATACTCACCATCCTCGTACTCCCATACTCACCATCCTCGTACTCCCATACTCACCATCCTCGTACTCCCATACTCACCATCCTCGTACTCCCATCCTCGTACTCCCATCCTCGTACTCCCATACTCACCATCCTCGTACTCCCATCCTCGTACTCCCATCCTCGTACTCCCATCCTCGTACTCCCATAGTCACCATCCTCATACTCCCATACTCACCATCCTCGTACTCCCATACTCACCATCCTCTTACTCCCATACTCACCATCCTCGTACTCCCATCCTCGTACTCCCATACTCACCATCCTCGTACTCCCATACTCACCATCCTTACTCCCATACTCACCATCCTCGTACTCCCATACTCACCATCCTCGTACTCCCATCCTCGTACTCCCATACTCACCATCCTCGTACTCCCATACTCACCATCCTCGTACTCCCATACTCACCATCCTCGTACTCCCATACTCACCATCCTTGTACTCCCATACTCACCATCCCCGTACTCCCACTCACCATCCTCGTACTCCCATACTCACCATCATCGTACTCCCATACTCACCATCCTCGCACTTCCATACTCACCATCCTCGTACTCCCATACTCACCATCATCGTACTCCCATACTCACCATCCTCGCACTTCCATACTCACCATCCTCGTACTCCCACTCACCATCCTCGTACTCCCATACTCACCATCATCGTACTCCCATACTCACCATCCTCGTACTCCCATACTCACCATCCTCGTACTCCCATTCTCAACATCCTCGTACTCCCATACTCACCATCCTCGTATTCCCATACTCACCATCCTCGTACTCCCATACTCACCATCCTCGTACTCCCATACTCAACATCCTCGTACTCCCATACTCATCATCCTCGTACTCCCTTACTCAACATCCTCGTACTCCCATACTCACCATCCTCGTACTCCCATACTCAACATCCTCGTACTCCCATCCTCGTACTCCCATCCTCGTACTCCCATAGTCACCATCCTCATACTCCCATACTCACCATCCTCGTACTCCCATACTCACCATCCTCGTACTCCCATTCTCAACATCCTCGTACTCCCATACTCACCATCCTCGTATTCCCATACTCACCATCCTCGTACTCCCATACTCACCATCCTCGTACTCCCATACTCAACATCCTCGTACTCCCATACTCATCATCCTCGTACTCCCTTACTCAACATCCTCGTACTCCCATACTCACCATCCTCGTACTCCCATACTCAACATCCTCGTACTCCCATCCTCGTACTCCCATCCTCGTACTCCCATAGTCACCATCCTCATACTCCCATACTCACCATCCTCGTACTCCCATACTCACCATCCTCTTACTCCCATACTCACCATCCTCGTACTCCCATACTCAACATCCTCGTACTCCCATTCTCACCATCCTCGTACTCCAATACTCACCATCCTCGTATTCCCATACTTACCATCCTCGTACTCCCATACTCACCATCCTCGTACTCCCACTCACCATCCTCGTACTCCCATACTCACCATCCTCGTACTCCCATCCTCACCATCATCGTATCCTCGTACCCACCATCATCGCACCCCCGTATTTGCCATTACTACTCCTTACCCGTAAACCATCCATATTGTTGAATTGAGGGCTCCACTCTGTAGTCTATAACTTTCTTATCAAAATTTTATCATTCCAGTTGTCCAGAAGGGCTGAATTTCTTGAAAAATACGTCAAAGAAAAAAATGACTTCATTGAAGGTAAACTTCGTCTTCTTGTTTTCTTTTGTTTAATTGTTTTTCTAGGGCAACAAAAACAAATTGAACTTCTCCAAAAAGAAGTCGAAGATGCCAAAAAAATGGTCGGCTCCGACTCATCACTTGCAAGTTCTATCGCCGAAAAAGAGAATGAAATAACAGGTGAGGGTATAAAGTAATAAAAAATATTATTTTATATTCATTTATTCTTTTTAGAACTTAAACGGACGATCGAAAATTTGCAAAGTTTTCGTAATCCGAGCTCAGAAGAGCAAGAAATCTTAGCCGCGAGTGTCGAGTCTTTAAAATCGGACAACGTAAAATGCAAAAATCGAATCGACGATTTGATCCAACAATTTGATAACATGGAGTTGGTTTATCAAATGGAATTGGGCAACACGTCGGCCGTAAATGACAAATTGAAGAAAGAAGTGGAAGATTTGAAGAAGAAAAACGAAGAATTGATGAAATCTTCAAAAGATGAAGTTTTCTCCCCAATGTCTGCGATCAGAGCAGGACTGGAAGCAGGGCAAAGTGCAATTAACAAAACCTTAGGTTTTGGTGAAGATATGGATAAAAAATACAAGGAGTTGTTGAGTGAGAAGTCGAGTTTGAGGAACGAGCTTGTCCAGACGAGACACGAGAAGAGACAGCTGGAACGGATTTTGAAGGAGCACAAAGAAAACAATGCTGCATTAAAGAGTAGGATAAATGTACTCGAAATTGAGCTCTCGACATCCAAAAAGCAGCCTCAGAACATCACTTGTTCCACAGCTATGCTCGAGCAGGTCGAAACATTTAACAAAAACATGCCGAATATCATCACATTGAACAGCTTTTTGGCAGAGCAGACGCTCAGTTTTAAATCCGAGGTTGAAAACGAGAAAAAGAAGAACGCTTTGCTTCAGCAGAAGGTTGAAGATTTGCTCCGGAACGATGCCGAAATGTGCGAGAAGTTGGAGAAAATGAGGAACTCATATGAAAGCGAAGGTGACCGTCAGAAGATACGAGTGCTCGAGGAGCAGCTCGCTGAAATGAGGACACGTTTGATGGGCACGATAAGTATTGAGTCGACAAAAAGACTTCGCGATGAACTTCACAATGCCAAACAACAACTCGCACTTTTGATGCATACACTCAAGCAAAAAGTAAGTCAAAAAGTTAACGTTTCATCCTAGCTTCCTATGAACTGATCGGCTCCAAAATGCCTCAACTTATGCCCCTAACGCCCACAATTTTTAATATATTTATGCCATTAAAACAGTATAAATATCAATAGAATCAATGAAAAATTGTGGAAGTAATTAAAAGTAAAAGTGTTGAAAAGAAGGGCCCTGAAAATCTTAAGACGATCATTTTTCAGGAACCTTTGGATCTTCTATAATTTGGTAAATGGGGGACTTAAAATAATTTTTTTTATTTCAGGATGAAGAAATCGCCAGGTTGAGCAAGACACTACCCAACTTTATCGACTCCACATTTTAACCGAAATTCCAAACATGAAAAAATAACAAAAAGAAAACATCAAAACTCCTTTTTATTATTTTTTATCTTTATTGTAGATAGACTTAAATTTTTTTTTTTTTTTTTTAATTTGAAAAGTAAAGATTTTATTATATTTGATGATTTTACCGCAAGAATTAGGTTTAAAGAATTTTATTATGAAAATTATATACTTATTTTTATTAATTACCTTATTATAATCTTTTAATAATAAAATATACATCATGTTGTCTTGTTTAATTGGTTTTTGTTGTCTATAAGAGGAAAAAAGGATGTACTCAGTGGCAGTGGTTGGATGATGTGGCTAAGGCCTTTGATTGGTCAGGAGGTGGGGCTAAGAGGAGGTCAAGGCCTTTGATTGGTCAGGGGGTGTGGCCAAGATGAGGTAAAGGCCTCTGATTGGTCAGGAGGTGTGGCTAAGAGGAGGTCAAGGCCTTTGATTGGTCAGGAGGTGTGGCCAAGATGAGGTAAAGGCCTTTGATTGGTCAGGGGGTGTGGCCAAGATGAGGTAAAGGGCTCTGATTGGTCAGGAGGTGTGGCTAAGAGGAGGTAAAGGCCTTTGATTGGTCAGGGGGTGTGGCCAAGATGAGGTAAAGGGCTCTGATTGGTCCAGGAGGTGTGGCTAAGAGGAGGTCAAGGCCTTTGATTGGTCAGGAGGTGTGGCCAAGATGAGGTAAAGGCCTTTGATTGGTCAGGGGTGTGGCCAAGATGAGGTAAAGGGCTCTGATTGGTCAGGAGGTGTGGCTAAGAGGAGGTAAAGGCCTTTGATAGGTCAGGAGGTGTGGCTAAGAGGAGGTCAAGGCCTTTGATTGGTCAGGAGGTGTGGCCAAGATGAGGTAAAGGCCTTTGATTGGTCAGGAGGTGTGGCCAAGATGAGGTAAAGGCCTTTGATTGGTCAGGGGGTGTGGCCAAGATGAGGTAAAGGGCTCTGATTGGTCAGGAGGTGTGGCTAAGAGGAGGTAAAGGCCTTTGATAGGTCAGGAGGTGTGGCTAAGAGGAGGTCAAGGCCTTTGATTGGTCAGGAGGTGTGGCCAAGATGAGGTAAAGGCCTTTGATTGGTCAGGAGGTGTGGCCAAGATGAGGTAAAGGCCTTTGATTGGTCAGGGGGTGTGGCCAAGATGAGGTAAAGGGCTCTGATTGGTCCAGGAGGTGTGGCTAAGAGGAGGTCAAGGCCTTTGATAGGTCAGGAGGTGTGGCCAAGATGAGGTAAAGGCCTTTGATTGGTCAGGAGGTGTGGCTAAGAGGAGGTAAAGGCCTTTGATTGGTCAGGAGGTAGAGCAAAAAGAAGGACATCTTTGCAGCCCTTCTTGAGTTTGACATCAAACCTAAAGTTTTGCATTGTTTTGAAATAAAATTGAGATGAAATAAGCTAAAAAAATTCAAGTTTTTTAAACTTTCCCTCTACATTCCTATTTACGAATCGATTATCTCTTTCCATCTATAACAGTAATTTTTGTTTGATACCTTTTTAACGGTTTTTCTTCAGAAAAAGCATTACTTTTATTTTTATCTTCACAGTTGCTCTTCTAAATTAAGTTTTTTCGTTCTAAATTTTTGTGATTTGTTCAGTAAAGGTTATTGAGTGTCTTGGGGAGAATGGCCTGGAGGCTCATTTTTTTAGTTGCTTGGCTTTTCATAACTGCAGAGGGTGCGAAGTATCCTGGTGAGTAATGCCAAAAATGGCTTATAAAATATTTGTGGATTTCTTTTTCTTTTAGTTCATGAATTGGATGAAAGCTCCTTGATACGATGCTGTAACGTTCCTAGATATGATTTGGAAATTTATTGCTACGCTGGACATCCGAAGCATCTTTTCCATGTTTGGGAAACCGTGCAGGTAAAATTGTTCGGACTATGCTCTTGTTCAGGACTTTTCATTTTTAATGTACCCCCTCTCCTGCCTATTGATCGTTAATTTTTTTATGAGAGTTCTTTCTTAAAGGTAATTAAATTCTCTACAACTTTTATGAAATAAACTTTTTGATTGGATGAACTCTTCCCTGCTTCAGAGGTCAAAATTGAAAACCCAGTTTTTTTCATTGCCTTGTAGCTCAGATACGTTTGGTCCTACAAAAAATTCTATAAGTTCAAAATTGTTGCAAATTTAATAAGCTTTAATTTTGTACTTAAAATTTTTTCGCCTACGACCTACGGTTTTTGAGATATTGGCGAAAAACCGAAAAAATTCGCCTTTAATTCACTACTATCTTTTCCAGTTGACGATTTCCCTCAATACCGACCAGTACGAGCATTTCGAAGGCTACGACACGTCCGACGTCACAGAAAAATTCGAAAACCACAAATCTACATGGAACTTCAACCATTTCATGTATAAACGAAAGTTTATCAAGTTAAACCCAGTAAACCGGACATGCGTCGGAATTTCAACTCCTGAGAACTACAATGTTGCCATCAACCGTATCAGTAAGCTTGATATTTGCCAAAATCGCTCAAACAATTCTTTCAGGAGTCGACTACTGGAAAGTTCTTCAATCCTTAATCGGACTTTTGCTTTTCGTGACAGCACCGAAACTCAGCAGCAGCTCAATTTTTTATTATCTCACAGGCATATCAGTCGGAACATGCGCCTCCATATTGATCCTCATTTACATCCTAAGCAGATTCATGCCCAAAGTAACATAAAAAATGTCAAAATTTCTCAACTATTCATCTTTTAGAAACCAGTCATGTACAGCTTTTTAGCTGGAGGATGGGCCGTAGGCTTGTATTTGGTACAAAAGATCTCCGACAACATCAGAACTATTGTGATTGAATATAAATCATACATGATCTATTATTTATTAACAACTAGCATACTTAGCTTTGTGATATGCTATAGAGTTGGACCCGTCACAGACCCTAGAAGTATTAATCTAATTAAATGGGCTATGCAGGTATAAATATCTTCTTATATATTTTATATATATATATATATATATATATATATATATATATATATATATATATATATATATATATAAAATATATAATAATATAATATAATATATATTATTATATATTATATATTAATAATAATATATATATATAATATATATATTTTTTTTTTCTTTTCTTTCAGTCTGTTGGGTTGATTATGATTTTTCTAAGCAGCGATTTCCAAGAAGCATCCATGGCTTTAGTTTTGGCGCTGTTGCTTTTTTATAATTTGAAATCGTGGATAACTTTTAATTATATCAAGAGGCTGTAAGTAAAAGGGCGACTTTGGATTTTTATCTATAAAATTCTTTGAACTTTAGTAAAAACTGGTGGTCTCCGCCTGTGCCGAGATTGCTGACTGAGGACGAATATCATCAACAAGGAGCGATCGAGACTGAAAAAGCTTTAGACGAATTGCGAGTTTTCTGTTCTAGTCCCAACTGTAATCAATGGAAAACTGTTTTAAGATTGACAAGTCCTTCAAGGTTTCATCATCCCCATGATAATCCACAATTCTAATCTTTCTTTTCAGATTTGCCAAGTTTGTCGAAGGAGGCTCGCATCTTGAAGACGATGAAGTTCTTGCTTTCCACGATGAAGAATCAAAACTTAGCGACTCTTCTAGTTTGATATCTGAAGACGACTCTGACTGAATAAAATTTGTAATAAGTAATTTCTTTTTTTAAAATACAGTACTGAAAATTAACAAACGAACCTGTGATATTTGTAGTTTTGTGTACATGTTTTTGTATACTATTACATATTAGCTGATAGGTATTTATTATATTTTTTTAAATAATTTAATACCTTTTTGTTAATAGGAAGTTAAAAATAAAATTCATAAATTTTCTCAGTGTTCCTGCTATACAAAACCCCGAGATTTTACGGCACTGGATGTTACGAAACCAGTTTTTTTGGAAGATTGACCAAATGATATATAGATCTTCTCAATTGGATCAATTGGAAACTCTGAAAATTTCAAGTCGATCCATCCTCAGGGAGCCGAGGAATGCCACTTCAAAATGAATCACAAGAAAAGCAAATAATTGAATGATCCAAATTAATTTATTAATGGAAAATGGGGAAAAACAACAAATAGGATAATATACATAAAATAAAAATTACACAATAAAATTAATTTGTTAGTAAAAAAAGCTTAAAATAATGTATTATTCGCGTTTAAGGTTTTGATTGGTTCCCCCAGGCTGAAATCAAGTATAAAGACTTATTGATCGCTTTACACCAGCCAACTCTGTCTTCTACACTGTCCGCTGACATAAGAAATCTGAGAAAAATAATTTATTTTATAAGTATGAAGGTTTATTGTGAAATACCTTGTGGTTGCTGTTTCTAATAAAATAGTGTGAGGTCGAGCGCAGACATCTCTGCTTACTAAGTCGACCTTTTTTGTTTTTGATTGAGATAAGTCGATTGTGTCGATTGGGATCTTTTCTTCTTCATGCTCCGGGTAAGCCCAGAGGGAGATAACCGTTCCTGAGAGAACGGCCCAACGTCTTCTCCAGGCTCCGAATCCAGAGATCTCTTCAAATAAGGTCAAAAATCCTTTGTAGACGAGATCTGCTTTGAGTTCTGTGGTCATTTTGATTTCTAAGCTGCCTTCAATGGGTGCTCCATAAGGAACCTGAAAGATTTGAGATGATGGAAGAAAAAAAAGATGGAAATTACTTTGCTTAGAGAGAATTTGGTTCTGTTGATTTCTCGGAGGGAGAAGACTGCGAAGCCGTTGAGCTGGAATGCAGGTGATCTGACAGCATTGGGCCCTCCAGGACTTTCAACGGCTCTGCTTTTACTTTTCTTCTGCGGGGTCAACCTGAGCTTCTCTTTCTTCTTCTCGCTATGGATTCCATATTTAACTTCATGAGGGATGAAATCCGAACAAGATTCTGTGCTCAAACGATACACCTCTAAAGAGACCGTAAAATCAGGATAGAGTTTGTCAAACTTGAGCGGCTTCGTGAAAACAAGTTTGGTCTCGCGTCTGTTCGCTGGGAGGGCCTGGGTCGCCAGGACGGTCGCTCCGCTTGTCGCCAAGCATACGAAATGCTCGATTTTATCCGACGAATAGTTCGATGAGCCTTTAAACGAAATTAAAAATTTATAACTCAATTGTCACTTACATTGTACAGGCCGCACAGGTAAGGTGATTTGATTTATGGTCAGATCTCCTCTTTCGTTGTCTTGCTGTGGCGCCCCCGGTTTCAATTTTTTCTCAACCTTCAACCTTTCAATTTCACGTACCACTGCTGTCCTTGTACAAGCTAAAAATATTTATCATAAGGGCCTGCTTATAAGCCAAAAAGGCTTTGTTGGATTCCAGTGTTGCCAGATTAAACAAAGTTGCCCGATTTGCCATAGACCACACAAACTGGCAACAATGCCAAATTCTCAACTTTGTTGGATGCTAAAAGGGCAACTTTGTTGGATTCCAGTGTTGCCAAATTGGGCCCAACAAAGTTGCCCGATTTGCCATAGATCATACAAGCTGGCAACAATTCCAAATTCTCAACTTTGTGGGATGCTAAAAGGGCAACTTTGTTGGATTCCAGTGTTGCCAGATTAGGCCCAACAAAGTTGCCCGATTCGCCATAGATCACACAAGCTGGCAACAATGCCAAATTCTCAACTTTGTGGGATGTTAAAAGGGCAACTTTGTTGGATTCCAGTGTTGCCAAATTGGGCCCAACAAAGTTGCCCGATTCGCCATAGATCACACAAGCTGGCAACAATGCCAAATTCTCAACTTTGTGGGATGTTAAAAGGGCAACTTTGTTGGATTCCAGTGTTGCCAAATTGGGCCCAACAAAGTTGCCCGATTCGCCATAGATCACACAAGCTCGCAACAATGCCAAATTCTCAACTTTGTGGGATGTTAAAAGGGCAACTTTGTTGGATTCCAGTGTTGCCAAATTGGGCCCAACAAAGTTGCCCGATTGGACATAGATCTGTAGAGTTTTTGAGTTAGTAAAGCTTAATTATTTAAGTTACTTATTTCTACTTTTAAGTTTTTTTATATATATTTATATCAACTGATGATTTTTTATTGTTGAAAAGACACCTGTCTTTTCGCTACCGCTACAGATCACACAAGCTGGCAACAATGCCAAATTCTCAACTTTGTGGGATGTTAAAAGGGCAACTTTGTTGGATTCCAGTGTTGCCAAATTAGGCCAAACAAAGTTGCCCGATTTGCCATAGACCACACAAACTGGCAACAATGCCAAATTCTCAACTTTGGGGGATACCAAAAGGGCAACTTTGTTGGATTCCAGTGTTGCCAGATTAGGCCCAACAAAGTTGCCCAATTTGCCATAAACCACACAAACTGGCAACAATGTCAAATTGTCAACTTTGAATGTTGACAAAAGGCCAACTTAGTTGGATTCCAGTGTTGCCAAATTACACCCAACAAAGCCAAATTTACCATAAATGACACAAACTGGCAACGACAAATAGTCAACTTTGTTGGATTCCAACGTTGCCAGATCAAAGTAACCCAATGATAAATCATTCAAACTGGCAACAATGGACCGCAACAAATGTAAAACTTACTCGACAAAAGCAGAAGTCGTTCAGCTTCTACTTGCTCGCGCGATCCAGAAAACTCAATTCGAGAATGGCAAAGATTTAAAGCTTGCGATGCCTGAGATATTATCGTTGTTTGCTTCACCATCTAAAATTCAATGAATAAAAGGAATAATTAGAGTTTCAAATTTTACTTCATTTTCCAATTCTTTGATCCTTTGTTTGACCAACGTTTCTTCCGGAATTTGCTTCTCTCTGGGACGATTCCAGTCCTCGACTTCTGAATCGACATGAATTTCTTTTCGTACGGGGGTTAGCTGAAAAAGAAAATAGATTCAAGAATTGAGGGAATAATTTATTTTACCGAACAGGATCCTTGTTTTCTATACATGGAAACTGTATGGACCAACTGGACTTCTTTTTTAGCATCGTCGTCGGTGGTGAATTCAAAACTGTCGCATCGCGTGGAACCAGAAGGACATGAAGACATACCTCGTTCAATCTTGAAAGAAAATTAAGATTTTGGTGAGTATGGAAAGTAAAGGTAGGAATTGACGGTGCAGGGCAGTGGTTCCCAAACTGGGGGGGTGGCACCCTAGGAGGCGTGGGCAGGCTCAAGATTTCCCCCCAAAAAAACTTAGTTTTTCTTTTCTTTCTGAACATAATTTAAGCCTATTTTTCGTCAAAAACCTTAAAATCAACATTTTAAGAGCCAAATTTTCGTCAAAAACCTCACAATCAACTTAAAAAATCTCAAAATCAAGGTTTTAAGGGTCAAATTTTCGTCAAAATCAACATTAAAAACCTCAAAATCAACATTTGTAAAGCCCAGGTTTCGTCCAAAAACCTCGAAATCGAAGTTTTAAGAGCTTTTTTATTTTATTAATAAATAAAAACCAGTTTGAAGAGTCCTGACCTTGACAAAGGGAAAATTTATCTTTTCTCCCCCCCCCCCCCCCTCATTGAACTCCCCGGAACACCGCAGCATCTAATCCTTAAAAATCTCGTACCGACGAATCTATCCATCCGATCGTCTTAATATTAGCATATTTGGAATCAGCTCGTCAAAACCTACAAGATGACTACCTGTTTTTTCAAAATTTCTGTTTTGGTGGAAAATTGGATTTTCTATTTTCCCGAGGAAAATTTTTCCGGAAAAACTGCCCCCTAAACAGTACGTAGTTTTCCAAAAGAATGAGAACGCGCTTTTCAAAAAAAATTTCCAACCATTTTTAGTGCCCAAAACGAGGAAACTACTTTTGGGCATCTTCCCTCTCTCTCGCACACTTGGTAGAATTTTGATGTCGGATCCCCCTTAAAACCCCAATTTTCTTCAAAACCTCAAAGTTAACATTCATAACTTTTATTTGGGGGGGGGGCGGGGCGGGGCGCAAAGGTTTCTATTTTTTTAAAAGGGGGGCGCACTGTGAAAAGTTTGGGAACCTCTGGTGTAGGGTATGGGGAATGTTAAGTATATTACCTCAGAAGTGAAGCTATCCTTGGACTTTTTAGGAGGAGAAACGCCACCTAAAGCTTCATCCAAAAAGTCGTCCATTTCATGCACAATCCTCGACTCCTGCTCAGACATATTTTCCGAATCCGTCAAAGTATTATTGTTCGACGAACGCTAAAATTAAAATTTAAAACAAAATTCCATAAAAAGAATAAATTTACTTTGAGGTTGCTCCTTGACAATTTGGACGCTTCTACAATCGCTTGTCCAAGTGACATCGAGGATTCATCAGAGCTGTACCTATCTGAATAATCATGATTTTCAAAATCGGATTCCGGAACTTCAGATTCGGTTTCGATGTCAGAAACACTTGGATAAATTCTTCCTGGTTTTGGTGGCGAAATACGAATTGGTTTGATTTCTTCAAGGGCTTTATAACCATCAGATTTTCTCGGGCTTTTATTTTTTTCAATCGGCGAAATGACGTCATCAGATTCGCTTGAAATGCCTCGCACGGGGCTCATGACGCCCATTTTGATCCTTTTGGGCGACGAAGATTGCTGCGGCATAGGAGGTGGTTCAGGAATCGGACTTTCCTGGATGAAAAAAACAATGATTTATGCTGTTTTGAAATAATGAAAGTTAGTATGGACATACAGTGTTAGAATGAGCCCAATTCCTTTTTGATGATGGAACACGTAAACACCTTTCAATCACCTATGAAGCATGGTTAAAAGCACCGAAAAAACACAAAACTTACTCTTCCGGCTTCGCTATCGACAAGTCCTGAAGTCGCTCTTTTTTTCTCCCAGCGGTTTTTAAGCTCTTCAAGCTCACGGCGTCTTTCCTGGATTGATTCAGAAACAACATCTTTAGGCTTGCTCGTCGGCGTCCATGATGGAACTTCCCTCGTAGAAGCCAAAACCTTAGCAGGGACTGGAGTACCAAAAGGAACCTTCGGCAAAATCGCTCCACCTTTGTTCTTCTCAAAGAGCGCTTTTCTCTCCATAATACTCAACTCTGTCGGATCTTTAGCTTTCTTCTGCGGCGAAGTTTCTTCATACTTGGCAGCAAGTTCGCTCACGTTGCCACTCTTTCTTGGAGAATCGAACCTAAATAAAAATTTAATAAAACATAAAAAACTTTCAAATTTTACTTTTTAATGGGACTTTTTGGTTTCTCTGGAGTCTTTTCCTGTTTTAATTCTGCAGGTTTTTCCTGTTTTTTGGGACTTCTTTCTGTCGTGCTGCAAAATGCTGGACTACTTTTGGGCGACTTGTAGTCATAAATGAGATGGTTTTCAGAGTCGCACCTTTGATAGCCTTGCGCTTCCTGTAAATTGGATGAAAGTTAACAAAATAGTTAAAATAATAAAATATAGGGGAGCAAAGATACACACCAAAGATCGAATCATTTTGTTATCCCAAGCAAATTTTTTCTGAGGCGAAGGAGATTTAGACGTGTTAATTGAAGCAGTGTGATTAACCGTCTTGTCTCCTGAAGGCCTTAAAAATTTTTGGGACTGGGAGGGTTGTGGTGATCCCTTTAAATCCGGTTTAGTTTTTATATCCTAAGAAAACCAAAGTTATAAATTTTGTTTTTATATTCTATCTTGGGTGAAAAAGGACGAAAAAAAAATGTTTGAAAAATACCGATTTTTTTGTTTTTAGTTGAACTTTTTTGTCGCTTTCGTCTTCCCAGTCGTTGATGACTTGGGCAAGGGCTGCCAACCTTTGGGCTCTCGCTTCAGCGAGGCGGTCCTTGCAATGAGATTTCTCTTCGTCGTTTCTGTCGTGGTTTGGTGAAAACGTGACGTGTGGCTTGTGAATCGGAGATGATGGTCCGGGGCATTCGTCTTTTGAAAAATTAATAAAAGAGAAACTAGATTTGCAAAATACCTGAATAAAGTGCGGTCAATTTTTGAAGTCGATCATGAGCGGCTTTACTCAGATTTTCGCTCTTTGCGTTTTCTTTATCGTCTTCTGATTTCCTCCTGTTTCTTTTCACGACGATTTCATGCCGAGCTATTAATATAAATGATTAAAATCAATTAATTAAAATAATTGATTCATCTGATGCGTATAGAGCGGTGGATTTTGGCAAGTATGGCAGTGGTTGGGAGATGTGGCTAAGGGCCTTTGATTGGTCAGGAGGTGTGGCTAGGAGGAGGTGAAGGCCCCTGATTGGTCAGGGGGTGGGGCTTGGAGGAGGTCAAGGCATTTGATTGGTCAGAAGGTGTGGCTAGGAGGAGGTGAAGGCTTTTGATTGGTCAGGAGGTGTGGCTAGGAGGAGGTGAAGGCTTTTGATTGGTCAGGAGGTGTAGCTAATAGGAGCTCAAGGCTTGTAATTGGTCAGGAGGTGCGACTACGAGGAGTTCAAGGCCTTTGATTGGTCAGAAGGTGTGGCTAGGAGGACATCAAGGCCTTTGATTGGTCAGAAGGTGTGGCCAAGAAGAGATCAAGGCCTTTGATTGGTCAGGAGATGTGGCTAAAAGTCAAAGCCTTTGATTGGTCAGGAGGTACGGCTTAGAGTATCATAATTATGATCTAGACTTATTATTTATGTGTTCTTATTACCCATAAATGGGCTACTCACTTGAAATGACAGCTTTAAATTGATCGTCTTCGGATTCTGTTAAATCTTCTTCCACTTTCTTCTTCAACTGGGCGCGTTTCGCCTCTGTTCTTGATTTCAATCTCTGAAAATAATTAATTCACATAAATGGAAATAAACAACCAAACGGAATTAAACTTTTTGTAACTAATTTTATAATCCCGAATAATTTACAATTAATTTGAAAATTAAGATATTATTGTGAATAACATGAGCTATTTTGCTGAATAAATTTTGATAAAAACGGGTAGAAAATTAATTTTAAAAATTCAGAATTGCCGTTAACAGTTGATAAAGAATTAAAGAAAAGAAATACTCACTTCTGAGAATTCCATCGTTTTGGCTTCCTTGAACGTTGGATTATTTTAATTAAACTTTAAACAAAATTAACAATCAAATTCTTAGTGGACAACTGACGCGGGAGAAAAGTAACGACTGAAAACTTGAAAAGTGAAATCGGGGAAAAAACATGAAACGGTTAACTGTGTGACGTCATAATATAACGTCTGCTTCAAAAATCGATAGTTGCTTGACTAATCGATACTGTATGATGATTTCTTTTGAATTTTTTTTTTTGTACTTTTGAATACATTTTGAATAAAAATGACTTTAAAATGTACTCAACAATATATTTATTTGCATTTATGTATTTAACAATCTAGGAATGTGCAAATTGTGCATCTTCCTGCCTCCTGGTTTATGGTCTGGAGCTGCCCGAACAAAAACTTCCTCACAAATCTCCCCCTCCCTGACCGACCATGGCCATCGATGGAAGACCATAATGACATTCCATAGAGAAATTTTGAGTTTTTTTGTTGGCCACGTGGATTTTGTTATCAAGAGTTCAAGTTGGTTATCAGTTTGTTATCACAAACGCTGTGCACAAACGTCTTGCAAACATAAAATAAACAAACTTGTAAGAGATTTTAAAACTAAAATGAGCCAGCTTACTCTTTCCTAATATAAAATGGCTTTACCAGAAGATTTTACATTTCCTGAGAAGAAATACGAATGTAAGTTCCTCATGTAGTTTGAAAGATTTCAACTTCTGTGCTTTATTTTCTAGATTTGGATCATACTGCAGACGTTCAGTAAGTCAATTAAATGGTTTTTGATTTAAATTCAATTTTATAGACTGCACGCTTGGGGTGATGATTTAAAAGAAGCATTCGAACAATGTGCGATGTCCATGTTTGGCTACATCACCGATCTCGAATATGTTGAATTTGCCGAGGCCCAAACGATTGAAGCGTCTGGTGACGACATGAATTCTCTGCTTTTTCACTTTTTGGACGAGTTCCTTTTTAACTTTTGCGCCGAACCGTTTTTCATACCGAGAGTACGTGTCCATAGAGTCAATTTTGAGGAAGTTATCTTCAAATTAAGCACACAACACACTTTAGCTGAGATTGTACTCCATCATCTCATTCAATTTCTATTTCAGGTTGTGAAAATCGACGAATTTAATAGAGAAGAGTTTAAAATTAAAGCGACTGGTTACGGCGAAACTTTTACGATCGGAAAACACCCGCAAGGAGCGGATGTTAAAGCTATCACCTATTCCAATATGCAAATACATGAAAATGAAGGGAAAACCGAAGTTTTCGTTATTGTTGATATTTGAAAAATAAATTTTTATTTTATGCATCTTTTTTGGATTACATTCCTGTCATCAATTATTGTCTTTATATCTACAGGACAAAATGACCTCCTTAGCTTGATTTTTTGGTCACTAGGGGCCCTTTTTAGAAACATTTCATTATTTTACGACAAAATGGCCTCCACAGCTTGAATTTTGATCCTTTTTGGACACAAGGGGCTCTATTTAACTGCATTTTATTATTTTACGACAAACTATCTCTCTCAGCTTGAATTTTTATCATGTATGGACACTAGGGGCCCTATTTAACTACATTCCATTATTTTACAACAAAATGGCCTCCACAGATTGAATTTTGATCCTTTTTGGACACTAGGGGCCCTATTTAACTCCATTTCATTATTTTACGACAAAATGACCTCCTCAGCTTGAATTTTGACCCTTTTTTGACACTAGGGGCCCTATTTAACTACATTTCATTATATATTGTCAAAATGGCCTCCTTAGCTTGATTTTTTGATATTCTATGACAAATAAGGCCTTAGTGTCAAAAAGGATCAAAAATCTAGTTAAAAGAGGCCATTCTGTCATTAAAAGAACATCTAGTTAAATAGGGCCCCTAGCGTCCAAACAGGATTAAAAATCAAGCTAAAAAGGGCCTTAATTTCCGAAAAGGAATAATATCTAGTTAAAAAGGGCCAAGTGTCCAAAAAGGATCAAAATCAAACTAACTAGATACTATTTCTTAATGACAAATAGAGCCTTTTTCAGCTAGATTTTTGATCCTTTTTGGACAATAGCAGCCCTAATAGATTCATACTAAAAGTACTGTCATACTAAAGGTGATACCTCACTCTACTGTATGAGTAGGGTGAGGTGAAGGTTGGCGATGGTGCGAGGATGTGGTTACAGCTTATGGGGCTTGTTTGGTCAAAATATAAAGGAAGGAGCAGCCACAAATTACAAAACAAGACCTTCGCCTTTGTTGAGCTAAGGAGGGCGACCAAAGACCACCCTTTACTGGAAGCTATCTCAAAATGTACGTCTGCAGAGGCCAGCGCTTCATTCCTCTTACCATAGGGAAGCTATAATTGGACATTTCTTCATTCAAAACTATGTACATGGAGGTTGTGTTCCATGGTCAAGGCTGGTGCTTACTCATGAAAAGGATTAAGTCATTCTGGATGACTCACCAGGCTTTCCTCATACTAAAAACTCAAAGAAAATTATCTTTTTCTTTACTTTTCCATCGTTGATTTAACTGGTGTCTCAACAAGTGCTCCAAAAATATATCTCTTATCTCAAGAAAAACACAGGTTCAGGGTCAATAAAGATAAAAAAATTAAATTCCAAGTGTCATGAAGCATGTATTTTGTCACCAATCTATACAGAAATTAAAATATTTTGTTTGCTTCACTAAAGTTTTAAAGAGCAGTTATCAATTTTCAATAAATATTTTACAGAAATAAAAAAAAATTTCAACTATTCGCGAATTCCGTGTGAAAACGGTGAATAGAAAAATTTGAGTTTATTTATTGTAAACTATTTTTAATTATAAAACCAAAGTAATAAACAGTCTCTTTATTGTTTTGTAATTAAAAACGTGTACAAGACCTATATATTAATAATAATAATATATAATAAGTTTGAGGAATTATTTTTTTTATTTAAGAAAAAAAAAGTGAAAATAATATTATAATAAAATTAAATGAAAAAAGCCGCTTTTCCTCCTAAATTCTTTTCGATGGAAACACGGCTGGAGAAGCCATTTGGACAAAAGAAGGGGGCAAAGTACAAGTACAGAAAAGCGACAGAGATGAATTCTGTTTATCGAGGATTCCATGACACCTAGTTATTTCTTCTTTTGAGCCTTCTCGGCGGCCTTTGTCACTTTACCAGTTGTTATATCTTTGTTAGTGACGCTCTGGAAAAGAAAAAAATGAGTAAATTGGAAGATTGGTTAAGGAGGAAGGCTTACCTTGATTACACCTACGGCGACCGTTTGCCTCATGTCACGGACAGCGAAACGTCCGAGAGGAGGGAACTCCTGGAAAGATTCTACACACATCGGCTTAGTCGGTATTAAGTTGATGATAGCAGCATCTCCGGATTTAATCGATTTCGGGTCTGATTCGGTGGTTTTGCCTGTACGACGGTCGCATTTCTCTTTGATTTCGGCGAATTTGCAGGCGATGTGAGCGGTGTGACAATCCAAGACGGGCGTGTAGCCGTTGGAGATTTGGCCAGGGTGGTTGAGGACGATGACCTGGGCGGTGAAGTCCGAGGCGGCTTTCGGGGGTGCGTTTTTGGAGTCACCGGCGACGTATCCTCGACGCAATTCTTTGATCGAGACGTTCTTGACGTTGAAGCCGACGTTGTCACCAGGAACGGCTTCCTGGAGGGCTTCGTGATGCATTTCCACGGACTTGACTTCAGTGGTCAAGTTGACCGGAGCGAAGGTGACGACCATACCAGGTTTCAAAACTCCAGTTTCAACTCTGCCGACGGGGACAGTTCCGATACCACCGATTTTGTAGACGTCCTGGAGCGGAAGCCTCAAAGGCTTGTCGGTAGGTCGGCTCGGAGGTAAGATAGCGTCGAGCGCTTCAATAAGGCATTTTCCGTCAGCCTTGCCTTCTTTACGCTCAACATTCCATCCCTTGAACCAACTCATCTTGTCGGAAGCTTCCAACATGTTGTCTCCGTGCCATCCGGAAATAGGCACGAAAGCAACAGCAGCCGGGTTATAACCGATCTTCTTAATATAAGAGGAGACTTCCTTCTTGATTTCCTCAAAACGAGCTTCGCTATACGGGGGTTCCGTCGAATCCATTTTGTTGACGCCAACAATCAATTGTTTGACACCAAGGGTAAAAGCTAAGAGCGCATGCTCACGAGTTTGTCCATTCTTCGAAATACCGGCTTCAAATTCACCAGTACCAGCAGCCACAATCAGCACAGCGCAATCAGCCTATAACAACAAAAACATCAATAAAACTGAATAACCAACCAAAAAAAATGTCGACTTATTTGCAGTATTCAAAAGGTACAAACCTTACAAACATAGCGATAAGTCTCTTTTCTGTGCACAGTTTATAAAAATCTGGATTCTTAATCATAAATGAATTAAGTCCAGCAGGGACTGTGAATTTATAAAGATACAATAGGGTATTTACCTGCGAAGTACCCGTGATCATGTTTTTGATGAAATCCCTGTGTCCGGGAGCATCAATGATGGTGACGTAGTATTTGGCGGTTTCGAATTTCCAGAGGGCGATATCGATGGTGATACCACGTTCACGTTCGGCCTTAAGTTTGTCGAGTACCCAGGCATATTTGAAGGAACCTTTACCCATCTAGAAATAAATATTAGAAAAATCAAAATTTCCGACACCAAAACGTACTTCTTGGGCTTCCTTTTCGAACTTCTCGATGGTACGTTTGTCGATACCACCGCATTTGTAGATCAAGTGACCGGTGGTCGTCGATTTACCGGAATCTACGTGACCGATGACGACGATGTTAATATGGATCTTTTCTTTTCCCATTTTTGTTTAAATTCGTTTAACACAAAGCTGTAGCGTTGAAAAACCAGATGATCTAAAAAGAAAGTCTAGGTTACAACCACGTGAATACGAGAGGGATTACACGTCTACAATGAGGGGAAGGGGTATAACGGGATCGGCTAAGATGGCCGACTATGTCAACGTGTTCCAACTGATCCAAGTAACAGTTACAAAGAACAGCCAAAATTAATAAATATCAACAAAAATGTCAAAAAGCAATCCAAGGCCACCAAAATCTTATTTATCACAAAATAAAGAATCAGCTAATTAATAACAGTTAACTAATAACGGTTCCAAAAATTTAACTTTCATTTCTCCTCCCCCAACCTACAACTTTCACCTCATTCTTTGTAACCGTCCCGTTATAACTTAAATTTTAAATTATTAACAAACAAAATTGATGATACAAGTTGTGAAATGACAATGAACTTGGAAGGGGGAACAAAAAGGCTTGCCGGCGAGGGTGTATCGATCCGTCCGTATAACCTAAAAAGTTAAGACCCCCAAAAAAATTTAAAACCCCTACAAAACTTGGAGTTTAAACAAACAAAAAATAAAATTTATACATTAAAATTAATAAAAATATAATAAAACAAAAAGAAAGGACAAATCAATAATTGATACGAACCAATATGGCGAACTTGAAAAACGTGCTAACCACGTTCCAAGATAAGAACGAAAAAACAAATATAAAAAAGAAAAATTAATGAAATAAAAGAATGGAAATTGAAGTTGAGTTAGTAAATGGATAAATTAAAAAAAGAAATATGGAAAGCAAAGGGGACATAGACGCGAAATGCCATGTCGGAAAAAGGCGACCGGGGGGCCGGCCGCTTCCCATGTTTCCCCTCGGAAATAACGAAAAACGCGAATAATTCGGTAATTAAAGCGTGCGATTTTGATTTTAAATGGGAAAGGAATTAAATTGTATGATACCTGGACTTAGATGATATATACGTGAGAGGATAAAGACGGATTTATAACAGAGAAGTGAACACAAGAGAACACTCACCTCCAAGTGCCACGGCAGAAAGAGGACGGGAAAGAGTTCGACGGCTCGACCAATGCGCATGATCCCCACCAGGGGACAAAAGTAGTCCCGTTTACGTCATCTCATTTTTTACGAATAAATCTATCTAAATACCACTTTATAATAAACAAATTGAATATTTAAAGAAATTATATTAAAGAAGAATTTTTAAAAACAAATTTTTCTTTAAAATATTTCAATAATCGCTTTTTTGATCAAGTCATCATGTCATTGATTTCGAGTTTTCGGCACATTCAAATTAAATTTATCTATTAATAATGACGGTTGATTAACTATATAAGTCTTGAAATATCTAAATGTATTTAAAAAAAAATAAATAAATAATTAATTTTATTTCTACGCTGATGTAAAAGGCTGTGAAGTGAACCCGGAAGTAATCTAACCTTACTATTATGTAACAATGGATGGTTAATGTGGGATTTACTTTTTTATAAATTTTAATTTTCTATTTTCTATTCATTATATTTTTATGGTTTATTATTGACATTTTTGTGCTCATTCGGGGCGGTTTTTGGGCCATAATGTTTTGGAATAAAATTGGTTTTCTTTGTGGGAGGCGTTAGGGTGAACACTGACCACGTTTTCGCTTGGATGTTGCTTTCTAGCCCTTTTCGGGGTCTTTTGGTTCTTTAAGGGTGTTTCGTAGCTTCCTGTGGATCGATTGACTTGAAATTTTTAGGTTTTTTTTTGTTTCATATGTAATAAAAGCAAAATTTTAAGTTAATTGGTCCATAGGGAGCTGAGAAAATGGTCTTTCTTGAGATTAGGGTCCTCGTGTATTCAGCTCACAGACACCATCAAAATTGCGTTTTCTCAGCTCCCTGTGGACCAATCGACTTGAAATTTTCAGGGCTCTTTCATGTCCCATTCAACTAAAGTTGCGCCAAATTTTAAGTAAATTGGATCATAGGGAGCTGAAAAAACTGTCCTGAGTCGAGGGTCCTCTTACTCAGTACACAAATTAGTTTTTCTCAGCTTCCTGTGGACCAATCGACTTGAAATTTTCAGGGCTTTTTCATTCCACATTAAATAAAATTTGCGCCAAATTTCAAGTAAATTGGTCAACAGGAAGCTGAGAAAATAACTTTTTTCTACAATTACTGTCATTTTTTTAAACTCCAACTAAGTTTATTTAAAAATTTTTATTATAAATTAAATAATCTTAGAAATTTAACAATATACCCTCTTTACCTAATTACATAATTTTTACAATATTAGATATTTTATACAACATTTACAAAATTGGAATGATAAATGGACGTTAACGTTGCTAAAGGCCTGTCCATGATGGTAGATAACTTCCCCAAGTTCCTTCACCTGTAAACAGAAATTTAAAATTTTTTTTTTTTTCTTTTTTTTTTTTCTTCCAACCTTTGGCGACGGCTTGAAGTTTATGGGTTTCTTCCGGGCTGAGTTTTAAAATCGTATCGAGCACTGGGACGAGGCGACCTTTTTCGTCTCCTCCTTGTAAAGTTAAGAACTAAAAAAGAATATGAATTGTTAAAAAAAAAAAAAAATTGCTTTTACCTTAAAAACGACATTTTTCAAATATTCTGTGTTTGCAATGTGGGGTTGTCGTTCTAAGCTCCTTTCTATCCTTCGCACCTCCTCTTTGAGTATCATATTCTGATGAGAGCTTCTTGCCGCATCTTTTTCCGCTTCGCTCAACAAAGCCGAAAGGTGTCTCGTCCGCACTTGATATGTCCCAAGTTCGTTTTTCAACTTGAGAATTTCATTTTGCAAAACGGGAACTACAAGGAAAATATAAAAAATTGATAAATATGAAGTTTTACCTTGACTTTCGTCATCGATTGGATTATTAAGTAGAACGTCTAAAGGCACTATTGTACTCAATCTTCGGGTTGTGGGCGTCGGTATGCTTTCAGAACCCTAAGGAAAATGGATAAAAATGAATTTTACGGAATAAAAAAAGCGAACCTCAGCATCTTCTCTTTCTTGTAAAATTGTGTCGTCCAAACTATGAATCATTGGAGAGTTCTTATTTTCTTCTATTTCATTCAAATCGCATTTCAAGTTAATTATGGTTTCTTGAAGTTCGGCTATTTCTTTTAGAAGGCTTTCGTGCTTTGTTTCATACTGAGTCTGGAAATTTAAAAAAAAGTTAGGATTTGAATTTCAGAACAGGTTGATAGGTGGAAAAAACGGCGATATTTTTTGCTAGCTCTATGCAAATCACTATAAGGCATTGAGATAGTTCCTCCATATAGATCACCATAGGATTCTCCATATAGATCGCCATACGGGTCTCTTTGTAGATCGCCATAGGTGTCTCCATGTAGATTGCCATAGGTGTCTCCATGTAGATCGACATAGAGGTCGCCACAGGAGTCTCCATGTAGATCACCATAGAGGTCGCCACAGCAGTCTCCATGTAGATCGCCATAGAGGTCGCCACAGGAGTCTCCATGTAGATCGCCACATGGGTCTCAAGTAGATCGCCATAGGGGTCTCCATGTAGATCGCCATAGGAGTCTCCATGTAGAACTCCATAGGGTTCTCCATGTAGATCCCCATAGAGGCCGCCACATGGGTATCCATGGAGATCGCCACATGGGTCTCCATAGAGGTCGCCACACGAGTCTCCATGTAGATCGCCATAGAGGTCGCCACACGAGTCTCCATGTAGATCGCCATAGAGGTCGCCACACGAGTCTCCATGTAGATCGCCATAGAGGTCGCCACACGAGTCTCCATGTAGATCGCCATAGAGGTCGCCACACGAGTCTCCATGTAGATCGCCATAGAGGTCGCCACAGGAGTCCCCACATGGGTCTTCATGTAGACAGTAGATCACCATAGAGGTCTCCATGTAGATCGCCATTGCCATAGAGGTCTCCATGTAGATCGCCATAGAGGTCTCCATGTAGATCGCCATAGAGGTCTCCATGCAGATCGCCATACGGGTCTCCATGTAGATCGCCATACGGGTCTCCATGTAGATCGCCATAGGGGTCGCCACAAAGAATGCCATAGGGTCTCCATGTAGATCTCCATAGGGGTCGCCACAGAGAATGCCATAGGGTCTCCATGTAGATCGCCATAGGGGTCTCCATGTAGATCGCCATAGAGGACTCCATGTAGATCGCCATAGGGGTCTCCATGTAGATCGCCATAGGGGTCTCCATGTAGATTGCCATAGGGGTCTCCCATATACGTTGTTTCCTACCCAATTGCAGGTAGCCATAGAGCTAGTCTACTGTTTCGGTAGCTCCATGAACTTTGACATAGATATAAACCTTTTTTATTCCTAGATCCATGCAAATCAGAACAAAACAGCATTCCATGTCCATAAAATTTAAAATTACCTTTTGATTCTGAAGAATAGTATCTGAAGAAAGTTTATACGTCTTGTATTCAGTCATCAAAGTATCATAATCTGTTATTTTTTGATGAAGCACTTTAGAAACGTCTTCATATTTTTTGTCGATCCTTCCTTTTTCTGTTTGAACATTCGAAAGCGTGTTGGTCAACGATTCAACTTCAGCCCTGAAAGTTGAAATTCATCAAAATTCGATATTTAACTCAAGAACTGTGATAACGCCACAAAAATTTCAAGTCTTACAATGAGCTTTCCATTTTTTCACGAAGAGCGTCCACTTCTGTCTTAAGCTTATCGATGACTTCTCTGGCTTCTTTTTCACCTTGAGAAACCCCGTCGCCTTTCTGTTTGGCAAGCGTGCTTTGAGCCCTTAATCGATAAGAATCAAATTCCTGCCTCAAATTTTCAATTTCCATTTTCGACGTACTCAACTCCTGCTTTGTCGTCGCCAAAGTCGTTTCTAAACTTTGCACCTAAAATCTTTCAAATGAAAAAACTCCAAAAAAGTTCAATTCATTACATGTGCCAAAAGAGCATCAATTTTACTCTGCATATCGATCTCTTTTCTCGAATATTCCGAAATGATGGAAGACATTTCTTGAGTTGTCTGCTCGCATGAGTTTTTCGCCGAATTCAATTCATGTTTAAGCTCAACTATTTGAGAATGTAACGAATCCACATTTGAGCTGATATTTTCATTCTTTTCTTTTGAACAACTCAATTGTTGCTATAACAAAAATATTATTTTTTGTTTAAATTAACATTTAAAAACCTTAATATGCTCCACTCGCTCTTCTTCAGATTTTACTTGGCTTTCTAGCATCTGAATTTGATCCTCTAAGCTCTTCTTGAGTGCTACAAGAGAAGCATTTTCTTCAGAAAGGACGATGTTTTTGGATTTTTCGCTATTCAGCTGGGTTGTCAGGTCAGAGCAGATTTTCTTTAAAGAAAATTATAAATAAAATTAAAGAATATAATAAATTTACTTCATAATGTTTCATTTCTAATTCTAAAACGTTGTGGCTTTTTCCTTGCTTGACCGCTTGGTCCAGAGATGAGGTCAACTCTTGTATTTTACTTTCCAAAAGTTTGACTTGCTTGTTCGCCTCATCATATTTCATAATTTCAACTTTTCTTTCATTGTCGACTTTGCTCGTTTCATTTTTGGCTTCTTTCAAAGCAGCATTTAGACTATAAAACAAAAAAATTAACAAATCGGCCTTCAAATTCAAAAAACCTGTCGATTTGTTTTTTCATATTAGGCAAATGCTGATTTGAGCTTTCCAAAGCGGCAATTTGCCCTTTTAGAGTTTCTTCGTTTTTCTGAAATTCTTTTAAAGCGCTGTTTAAAGCGGATTTCTCTTTTTTCAACGATTCCATTTCATCAAGAGCTTGATCAAAAGATTCCTGAACTTTCTGGAAACAAGAAAACATCTTTTTGTAATGAAAATTGTTAAAATGCAAATTTTTAAAATATAAAATTCAAAAGTGTTATATAAACCTTGTTTTTGATTAATCATTTAAAAAAAGAAGGTCATGTTTTTTTTTCTCTTTTTTTGCTTACATGGACATTTTTAGCGGCAGTTGATAGCTGCTGTATTTTATCAATCAATTCAGATTTTTCCAAAGTGAATTTCGCTTTTTCGGACTCAAGCTGTTGGTTTGTTTCAAAAAGACGTTTTTTAAGTTTGACAGCAAGCATTTTTAGCTAAAATAAAGAAAATTTTAAAAAATTGATTTTCGACGTTTTATGATTACTTTGACATATTTTTCTTCGAAACTTTCTTCCAAATCTTTGAGACGCAAATTTTCTTCAGTCCTGCTTATGGTACTCGTGCTTAAGACATCAACATCTGGAAAAAAAAAAAAAAAAAAAAAAAAAAAAAAAAAAAAAAAAAAAAAAAAAAAATTAGTATTTAAAAACTAGGAGGGGAGGGAAATTTTGATATCAGAGGGGAAAACTTATTGCCAACATGGAACTTGACTTAAATTTACCTGCGACAGAATCCTTCATATCTTTCAATTTCATAACTTCACTTTCAAGCTCTTTTATTTGCTGTTCTTTATTCTCCAGCATTTCTTCAAATTCTTTTATACGATTTTGCAAATCGATGCATTCTTTTCTAGCCTCCTCATTTTTCATGATTTCCTCTTTGTGAGACTCTTGCAGATTCGAAATCACTTCACCTCTTTCTTTTAATTCCTGAAACAAAACAGTTTTCATTATCAGGGGCTTTTGTCAGTTCAGGCAAAATTAGAGTCAATGAATTTTTTTCTACGGTTACAATTACTGTAATGGTAAAATTTTCGACAGTTACAATACATAATAAGGTACCGACTGAAATTGTAAAATTTTTGACGGTTACGATTAGGTGCAGTAAATATAAAATCTTCGCCTGTTACGATTACTGTAATTGTAAAATTGTTGATGGTTACAATTAATGAAATTGTAAAATTGTCTAGGATTACAATTAAGTACTGTAATTGTAAAATTTTTGACGGTTACAATTAGATACCATAATCGTAAAATTTTTGACAGTTGAAATTGGGTACTAAAATCGTGAAATATTCTACAGTTACAATTAGGTATTGAAATCGTAAAATTTTCTATGGTTACAATTACTGTAATTGTAAGATTTTTGACGGTTACGATAACTGTATTCATAAAATTTTCTATGGTTACAATTAGGTACTGTAATAATTTTTACGGTTACAGAAATCGTAAAACTTTTGACGGTTACGATTACTGTTATTGTAAGATTATTGACGGTTATGATCACTGTAATCGTAAAATTTTCTACGGTTACAATATGATACTGTAATCTTAACATTTTTAACGGTTACTATTAGGTACCGATTACTGTAATTGCATGATTTTTGAAAGTTAATGATCACTGTAATCATAAAATTTTCTACGGTTACAATATGATACTGTAATCTTAACTTTTTCTACAGTTACTATTAGGTACCGTAATCGTAAAATTTTCTACAGATACAATTACCTACTGTAATTGCATGATTTTTGACGGTTAATGATCACTGTAATCGTAATAGTTTCTATGGTTACAATTAGGTACTGTAATCGCAAAATTTTTTACACCTACAATAATTAGATATTGTAATCATAAAAATTTCTACGGTTACAATTAAGTACTGGAATTTTAAAATTTTCTACGGTTACAATTACTGTAATTGTAAGCTTTTTGACGGTTATGATCACTGTAATCGTAAAATTTTCTATGGTTACAATAAAGTACTGTAATCGTAACATTTTTTACGGTTACAATTAGTACTGTATTCGCAAAATTTGCTATGGTTAATATTTGATCCTGTAATCGTAAAATTTTCTATGGTTACAATTACTGTAATTGTTAGATTTTTGACAGTTATGATCACTGTAATCGTAAATTTTTCTACGGCCACGATTACTGAAATTGTAAAATTTTCTACGATTAAAATTAGGAACTGAAATAGTAATATTTTCTACGGTTACGATTACTGTAATTGTAAGATTTTTGACGGTTATAATCACTGTAATCATAAAATTTTCATATGTAGTTGTAAAATTCTCAGCAGTTACAATTGCTATAATCGTAAAAATTTCGATAGTAAAACCATGGGGGTAATACCTGATTCATGCACTGCATCTCATCCAAAAGTTCATGCTTGGTATTTGCAGCTTCGATTTCCAAAACTTTGACGACACTGTCCTAAAGAAGAATTTAATTTTTTTTTTTTTTTTTTTTTTTTTCACAAAATCTTACTTGAATTTCAGTCTGAAGAGAGCGAAGTCGTTCTAAAAATTGCTTCCTTAACTGATCCGACATCGTCCCGACTTCTTTCATACTTTTTTCGACTCCTTTAGCAGTGACTTTGAAAGTTTTCAACCTCCCGGCCCAAATTTTGTTCACTTCTTCAAGCTCTAACGTTTTGAAATTGACAAGTTCTTGTAAATTGTTGATTTCTTTCGTTAATCTAGACTTTTCTTCATTTCTTTTTGTGAGCGTTTCTTTATGGTCTTGATTCACTTGAGATATATTCTCAGTCATGGCTTCAACTTGAGATAAAAGTTCTTTGTTCGCCTCATCCATTTCTTCAATCTTTTTCTTTGAATTTTCATCATCCTTTTCTAATTTAGCAACTTTACATTCTAAATTTTTAATAATTGAATCTTTTTGTTCAACATTTTTGGCATATTCGTCCATTTTGAGTTCAAGGGACCTTTTTAACTCGCAACATTCTTCTTTGGACGAGTTTAAACCGATCAAAAGTTTTTTAATCTCATTTTCTTTATTTAATATTTGATTATTGAACTCTTTTGCATTTTCATTTAAATTTTTGACGTCATTTAATAATTTTTCTTTTTCTTCTTTTATTGCTTTTAGTTCTTCATTTATACTAGAGGAACCTTCTTGGTTGGCTTTTAATTTTTCATTTTCGTCAGATAATGATGTAATTTGGCTTTCAAGATTGACAAATTTTGTGTTTGAATTTTCGATTTCTTTGTCTTTTTCTGATATTTGGGTTTTTAAAACGTTTATGGTTTCGTTCAATTGACTTATAAGTTGTTGATTTTTGACGTTTGAATTTTCCAGAAGAGCTTCTTTTTCTGAAAATTTGTTTTTGAGGTCGTCTATGTCTTTGGATAATTTTTCTTTTTCTTCTTTGATGGATGAAAAGGCAACTTTTGATGTTTCGTTGTTCTCGTGTAGGGATTTGTTTTGATTTTCAAGATCTTGAATTTTAAGGTTAAGGCTTTCAATTTGACCTTCTTTGGATAAAATTTGGTTTTTGAGTTCGTTTAATTGCTCGTTTGTGGTGGATTCTTTGTCCTTTTCGAATTCTTCGCATTTTATTTTGAGTTCGTTAAGTTCAAACTGCAATTGTTCGCTTTCGTTGGAAAATTTGGTACATTCAAGCTCGTATTCTTCACATTTTGATTTCCAACTGTTGATTTCGGAAAGAAGTTTTTCTTTTTCGGATTTAAATAAGGTTTCTCTGTCTTCCTGGTTTATTTGAAAAGCATTTAAATGGTTTTTTAGATCTTTATTGTCTGTTTGAAATGTCGAAATTTGTTTTTCGTATTCTTGACAGCGTACTTGAATCGAATTTAGCTGACTTTCAATGTCGATCTTTTCTTCTTTGATTCGGCTCAATTCGAGCTCGGTTTGTTCATACTTTTCGGCGTAATCGGACTTTTTGGATGAGAATTCGTTTAGTTTTTCAATGTAAACTTGCAAGTTTGATTTAACGTTGTGGTTTTCTTCTTCGGAAATTTTTAGCTTTTGAGAAATGGATTCGTTTTCGGATTTTATGTTGTTTAGATCGGATTCTAGTTTTGTTTTTTCAAGTTTTAAAAGTTCGATTTCTCCGTTGAGCTGTTCGGAATTTTCGATGAGACGTTTAGTTTCAATTTTGACTTCTTCCAAAGTTTGGGCGATTTTGTAATTGTCGGCTTTGCAGCTTTCCAATTCGGCTTCAAGTCGGATGACTTTTTCGGACTCAAGTTGGCTAAGTTCTTCATTGCTTCTGGACATTGTGGTTTCAAAAGATGATAAAAGAGATTCAAAATTGTTAACATGGACGTTGTTCCTTTCTGAGTAAGATTTGAAAAAATGATCCCTCTCGGCTTCCAAATGTTTCAATTTTGAAGACGTTTCTTCTATCAACTTCTCCAAATTTCTTCTGTCCTCTTGATCTTCCGAACAAATACGAACCATTTTTTCATGATTTTCTTTCATTTTTTGAATATCTTCTTGAGTTTGGGATTCTAAAATAAATGATGAAGATAAATCAAAATATGTATAGGAAAGCCATACCTGTTTTACGATGCTTCTCTAATGCTTGAATGGCATCATCCTTGTCTTTTTTACATTTTTCAAGCTCTTTTTTGATAGAATCTAGTTCTGCTTCGCATTTCTGTTTGACAGAATATAAAAGGTTGACTTCACCCGTCGTTTTCGTCCGTTCTTTCCTCATATCATCGATCTAAAGAAAGAAATGAGTTCAAAAAATAAAAGGAACAAATTTTTATCAAGATATCAAGAGATCCTAAAATTAACGCTAAAAAATGCCAAATTTCTTCCAAAAGTTGAAAAATCTATATGTTGAGCCAATAATAGCAATTTTTCGCCAATAATTTTAAGTTGATTCTCACTTCCATAGCTAACTTAAGCTTCTGATCGGTAAGAACTGCTAGCATTTCTTGTGCAGTGTCGTACTGCTTCTTGGTAGTAGTAAGCTAGAATTGAAATTTAGTTTTTTATATAATAATACAACAAATACATACAACATCATTGGTCTGCTTGAGTTCTGCTTTTAAATTGGCACTTTCAGATTGAGCCTCTGAAAAAGAGATATAGTAATAACTAATAGTATTCTCAGCATCCAATGGACCAAGCGACTTGAAATTTGGCACCTTGTTTAATGAAAGAGCCCTAATAATTTCAAGTTGATAGGTCCACAGGGAGGTTTAAAAGTTACCGTCTCGGGCTGATTTGGCTTTCTGGGCGATCGAGAGAAGATTTTTGCACTTGACGACAAGTTGCTCTTTAGTTAGCTCGCCAGTCGGGGTGCCCTCCGAGCCCTTTGGTTGCTCCTAAAAATAACAAAATTTATTTTAAATTGAAAAATTAGGGGCAACTTAGGGCGTTTCCTCGTTATCAATTACAATACGTAGGTTCCAACTCACTTTTTCGTTTTTTTCAGGAGATTGCATTCTGGCCGAACGATAAACATGAAATAATGGCAAAAATATGTTGATCAAATAATAATTAAATAAAAAATTGACATTTTTGATACATCAGCAAATTTAACCTCAAGGTGAGGTTACAGTTGACATCATTTTGGATAGGTTAGAGTGGTTGGAGCTGTTAAATGGAGCTGTGAACGAGAGCAGGATCACAGGCGGACGTTAATCATTTATTTTTATATATAGAAGGTTTTTTTAGGTTGTAACTTGTAAAAAATTAAGCATTGATAAAGAGCTCGATATTATGTCGAACTTGATCAAAGGGCTTGGATGTATTTTCCAACATCAAGGATTGCTTTCGGTAAGTATGAGCTAATTATGTGCGAAAAATTCGTCATATAGGACGATGGTCTCATTCAAACATGACTGCAGATCTAGGCGATTAGGGCGATAGACACTGAGTAGCTCTTGTTTGGACATTCTAGTGTGGATGTCGTGCTGATGCATCCTGCTCTCCCTTGGCTTAGTGTGAACGAGCCTAGAAATGTTGATTGGTGCACTATTATTCCTCTATAGTACGATATACACTCAGAAGAAAGGAGCTTAGTGGAATAGGTAGAAACTCCTTGACAACTACGAACAATCGAAGCTAGATCGTATATTGTATAGCTGTTGATTGGCTAAAGTGCTCCTTTTTGGAATGGCTCTTGATAGGCACTCTCAATTCACCATGTTAGCACTGCCTGTCTCAGCATCCCATTGCTAGCTTTGTATCACTTGACCTCAATGCCTGACATATTAGGCCACCCCTCTCATTAGACAAGATGCGTCAGCCATGACATATGGCATTATAGTGTTTCTATGTTTAATTTGATCTCTATACTAACTTTTTGTATTTTCTAGTCTGTATCATCTCCGCTACAGACACAACTGAGGTACAAATGGGCCGATTGGCGTATGGCGAAAGACGTCCGAAAAAGAAAAACTTTATGCGAACATGCGGTCATGAAATTAAGAGTAAACGCTCTTCGTAAAAATGGAGTTCTCCCCAAAGAGATAAAAGTAAGCATATTTTTATGATGACATTGACAGAAAAATGTCTTTTTGAAGTTCAGACCTTACGTTCAAATTCTATCTATGTAAATTGTTAATCTTTTCTTTTTGAAGGAGATTGCTGATAAGCAAATCAGTGAATTTCCCAGAGATGCTGTGGGTATCAGGATTAGGTCTCGGTGTGCATTTACTTCGAGGCCTAGAGGTAACGTCTTGAGATGGCATGTCAGTCGCATAGTTTTCAGAGACCTTGCAGATCACAACCTTCTAGCTGGTGTTCAACGTGCAATGTGGTGAAATGTAATAAATGTTAGTTTTATAAGTAAAAAAATACAAATTGTTTGGTAAAAATTCAATTTATTTAATGCGCCCTCTATTTTTTAATGCCCATTTATTGATGCAATATGTTGGCTGATCAGGTTTCCAGCCAACCAAATTGTTCTACTGAGTAGAAGGATCAAGGAAAGCCAACAAAAACACTGAAAGCCTGAAAAAGCTATATCAAATTTCCCAACTATTTTGTGAACATTTTTCAAAGCTCCCCTTGGTGGCGCCACATCTTGTGATGTTTTCTGGGATTTTGAACGGCAGTATAGGAGGTGTCATGTTTTTCAGACTTCAACAGCCCCATTCAAATTGCCTTTTTTCTCGACCAAGAAAAAAACACGCAACATGTGGTTTTTGGAGTTCATATCGATATGAATAAGTATTGAAAATTCTGAATCAAAGAAGAAAAATATTGAAATCATGAGGAGCAGTGAAAATGTATCTGATCATTATGTTCCAAAGTTCATGCCCCTTCATCATTGCTGAGACCATTCTATCATCTATGGCGTTTTCGTTGGCTAATGTTTTGATCGTCATTTTTTGATTTTAATTTCATTATTCATTAGTCACCAAGCAGTCGTAGGTAGCAGTCATTGCCAAGTTTAGTGCTGTCAGCTGTGTCATAATTCGCCATCGCTTTCGTGATTTTCTTGCAAATTTCGATGATTATAGAATTGTAAGGTAAATACGAAGGTAATCGGATAACAAAGTTTGTCCTGTCTCTTCTTTTTAGAGAATAGATTTTGATGAATTCCTCTGAATAAATGAACATCATGAGTTCAGAGTATCCGGTGCTAGTGTCACCGGAACAGCAATATTCATTGTCGGATAAAGTCAAGGTTTGAATTTGACATTCTTTATCATTACCTTATTCAATACCTGAACATTTTTAGTTTGAGATCGGAAGAAGCACAGATGCCGATTTGGTCATAACATCAAGTTTCGTTTCTCGTCGTCAATGCACCGTTTTCAAGGAAAATGGAGGATGGCTTGTTGTCAATAGAGTAAGCTTTGATTTTGATGTATTCTTTGTGCAAATTGCATTTTTATTACAGAGCAGTCAGAAAACGACGTTGATTAACGGGGTCGCATTGGAAGATAAGACATGCCATAGTCTCAAGGACGGTGACAAAATATCATTTATGCGCTACCATGGAGATATTGTTTTCTCAACAGGGCCAACTCCCAAGTATGCATCACTTAATAACTTTGGAAGTCTATGGGGAGGGGGATTTTAAGAATTTGTACACAATCGAACATTTTATTTCAGAAACGTCGATACTGGCGCTTTAAGACAAGAATATGAAAACAAGCTCAATGAACTTCAAAATTCTGTTGAATTTGGCGCCCTTCAGATGTAAGACTTCAAACTCCTAATTCCTTTTTTATCTTTTTTTTCATCTTTTTGCAGCACCAAACTCTTGAGTCAGGCCAGCGATCAACAAAAACAGTTGGAAGAATATACAAAAAAAGAAAAATCGGCTACAGAAAAAATAAATGAATTGACAGAAAGAATCCGCAATTTGGAACGTCAGAAAGCCGAGTTGGGTTTATGCTGCTCCGAACAAAAAAATGAACTGAAAGAGTTAATGACTGAATTAAATAGAAAACAAAAAGAAGAAATTGTAAGGTTAAGTGTTAAATTTTTCAAATTTAACTTTTTATTTTCAGGACAACCATTGTTCCTTAGGAGGCACGATCTGCAAACCAGAAGCACTTCAAGGTATTTTTATTATGAAAAGAATGCTCAAGATTTTTTTTTTAGATATGATTGAGTCGGAATTATTGAAGACAGAGCTCTTACAAAAAGAAGCCAAGCTTAAAGAGTTGAATGACCTGTATTCCAAGGTTTCTGAAGAAAGAGATGCACGATTTGAGCTCTTTTTAAGTGCTTTTGAGTCCGAAATGTCATGTTGCGTGTGCAGCGATATAATCTATGAGGCGACAATTCTCAACTGCAAACACACGTTTTGCAAAGCTTGTCTTAACGAGTGGAAGAAAACTCGAAAAGAATGCCCCGAGTGTAGGACGAAGATAAAAAGCGAAGTGCGAAATTTGAAAATCGATGCGTTTATCGAGAGGGTCACTCCTTGCTTGGGCCCTTCTTATGTGAGCCGTCGGGAAGAAATCATTAAAGAAAGATCTAAACCGCCGCCACCTTCTGTCGGGCCTATCCGTTCAAGAGGAAACCGCGGGAACCGTCGAAGTGGTCCTTACTCACTGTACGTTCTTTCTAATCAACACATTCAATGAATGGCAACATTACCAGGGGGTCTCTTTTAGTAGTTAGGCAATCAAATTTCTTGGGCTTCTTTTCAGCTGTGCCACATTTCCCAAGAGTCCCAAATTGGTTTCCAAACTCATTGTTTTCAGACCAACTTTTCCTCAATTAAAAGGTGCTCTTAAAATTTTAAGTCCTTCAGAGGGGTAAGAAGTCAAAATCACTCACAAAACAACAGTTTCAATTCTAAGGTCTTGATGTCCCTCATTAGGTTAAATAGGTCATTGTGTCATTAGAGGTGGAAAAGTCATAAATATGAGGTATAGGAATGGTCCCAGCACACTACCTTGTGGTACCCCGAGAATATAGTTGTCAAATATGTTTTCAGTGATCCGGTCAGCCTTGATGTTGTTATTGGTGAAGCTTACAGCCTCGTCAATGACGCTTTAGGCTTACAAGGGAATTTATATCCTCCTCCATCTTTACTGCCGACTGATAGCTACGTCAATTCTAGAGGCGTCATCAGACCAAGGTTAGCCATTTTCAAACAATTAACTCAAATAATTCTTTCTTTTCAGGCGTCGTCAAGCTTCTTCAAGAAGATCAAGGGGAAACAACCGTGAAATGTAAAAGAAAAAAGTTTTATTTTTTATATTTCCAATTATCAAACGCTTTGATGGCTCATAAATTTCATTTTACTACGTCTTAGCCATCACGTCCCAATTTTGCATATTTAAAAACATTAATACATCAAAATTGTTATAACGTCTATCTGAATATTAAAATATCCACTATTGTGAAAAATTTTCGATTACACTAAATTAAATGTGAAATACGAAATACTGTGTTTTATTGTTTCTTTGATCATCTTCAACAACCTGTGGTTTTAGAGATTACTCCACTAGCTCTATTGACATAGAGCTACGATTTCCATCTTCAGAATAGCTTATAGATGAGAGGAAATATCAATATTTTGAGTTGAGAAGTAAAGGTTTATAAAAAGGCTGAAAATTCCTTTAAAAAAAGGATTTATTGGTGTTTTAAAAAAATACTGGCTAAAAATGTGTAAGATCATAATAATATCACAATTATTATTTAAAAATATTAGCAGTCGGAATCTTATTGGTTAATCAGACTGAAGTAAAGGACGACCTGTGGTGCCAAGAGTAGTTCCGTAGCTGTTGGCCGTTTGGTAAAGCATTAATGAATACTTCATGGACAAGAAAACCCAAACAACTTTAATAATATACGAGGAACTTGTTGGCTGCGTGAATGCTAAAAAGAGAAATTTTTAGTCCTAGTTTGTTTGAACGTGAAAAACTTACGCATTTTCCAATAAACAATTAGGAATATCAAGTAAGACAGGATTCCTAATAGGATGACACTTGAGCAGAATGCGAAACATGAGACTTCTTTTAAAATACTCGTTGAGTAAATCGTGTGGAGGAGATTTTTTAAATGAAGCACATGTAGAATGGCATTGAGCAGGGCATACATAACTAAAAAAACAAAGTTCTTGGGATGAAAACGTTTGAAAAGCAGATCAGTATAAATTGGGACCTTGCACACCCAAGTCTATAAACAGCAAAGCCAATTATAGCATTAGTGCTTCTATATCAAAGGTTATATGCAGAGCAAATGACTTGATAGCTTATGGTAACAGGGAATGCGGATGTCTTGTGAGCTTGTTGCCATGGCAATGACCAATTGAGACCCAAGCCTATCAACAGCAACACCATTTGTCGCATCCAATTCAACGATTTCATTGCTGTGTGCAGGAAATATGAATGACTCCTGAGCTTGTTGCCATGGTAAACTATAATAATTCAAAGAATAAGGAGCATAGCATTGCTGTTCAGTAAACTGTGTTGTAACTCATTATGAGAACGTTGGAAACCAAAGCCAAATGCTACACCAGCTGTAGTAGCATTCAAGTGACTCCTTCCATAGGACTCCGTTCTTAGGTGGCTGAATGACTTGTGAGCTTGTTGCTATGGTAAACTATAATAATTCAAAGAATAAGGAGCATAGCATTGCTATTTGCAGAGAAAAAAAATGACTTGTGCGCTTGTTGCCATGGTGAACAGTGTAGTAAGTCATTATGAGAACGTTGGAAACCAAAGCCAAATGCTACACCAGCTGTAGTAGCATCCAAATGACTCCTTCCATAGGACACCGTTCTTAGGTGGCTGAATGACTTGTGAGCTTGTTGCTATGGTAAACTATAATAATTCAAAGAATAAGGAGCATAGCATTGCTGTTTGCAGAGAAAAAAATGACTTGAGCTTGTTGCCATGGTGAACAGTGTAGTAACTCATTATGAGAACGTTGGAAACCAAAGCCAAATGCTACACCAGCTGTAGTAGCATCCAAATGACTGCTTCCATAGCAACACCGTTCTTAGGTGGCTGAATGACTTGTGAGCTTGTTGCTATGGTGACATATGGTTCATAGGATAAGCAACAACTCCTAACACAGTAATGCTGATTAGAATTCATAATTTGAGGCCAAATGCCAACTTTAACATCTTTTCGCCAACAAGAGAGATTTAAATAATTCTTACAAGTCACAAATGCGAAAAGAACCGCAAGCTGGTTGTCAAAATAGGCGAAACAAACAATCCCGGCGAGCCCCGACAAAATTCCAACGACGTTCAACGCCAGTTTTATTTTGGTATACAGCATCCTTTTGGTTTTTGAGCGAATTATTGAAATGTCAAACTATCTCAAGTGAAAAATTGAAATCATAAAACTCAATGTCAATGCATAAAAAAGGAAAAATAATAAAAAGAAAGGCTAAACTAAACAAAGGGGACGGAACATAACAGAGTGGGGGGTCTTATCAGTTATCACCTTATCAACCTTAATGGACGGGATAATGGGAAAACCCTCTCATTAATTTTATTTTTAATCCCGATTAGATAATTTCAGTTAATTTAAAATTCTAAAAAGATTCTAAGCTTTTTTTATCTTTTTCTATGAATTTACTCCTAATTCGACGTCATAAGTAACGTTGATTCCTCGTGTGATAAGATATTGAAAGGTTATAATCTTGTTATACTCCGATTTCTGAATTTTTTGTATCGTTGTTTCTATTTTGCATTTTTATATGATCTTTAATGTTGATTTGAATTCGTTTAGAAGATTTTGACATTTTAAAATGTCATTAAGAAATATTTTGGGCTTTCTTCGACCGCTGCTGATTAAACCGCTTTCGTAAGACATTCTGTTATCATGTGGAGGGCTCATTAAAGGGGTTTGGAGAGTAAACGTGAAGAATTGTTAGGGCGAAGTGGTTTGGCGTGAATGCAAGGGTTTTGGGGTGTTTGAGATGACGTATCTAGCAGGGGAATGTGGCTGCGAAATTTCAATTTTTAAGCTTCCTTTAGATTTTCATCCCAAATCGTGTTTGCCTTAAATGTCTTATTTTAGGGCTGTTCAGATAAGATGCGAGTCGACCCTAAAACCATCAGAAGAAGGCCTCATGTCGTTTTTCGACAAAAAAGATAATTGGGGTGTTACGGATGTCAGGGTTGGAAGATCATGGAGAAAAGACGAGCTGAGGATCAAAAGCAATCAAGATCTTCACAAACTTTGGTACGTCTAATTATCAAAAATGGTCAAATAAGACATTCTTAATGCATTTTTTTAGGTTTGTCTTGTTGAAAGAAAGAAACATGCTTCTGACAATGGAAGAAGAATACAAAAGGAAATATGATCGGTTCCCTAACCCAGAACGCATTGATAAAGTCAGAGCCATTAATTATGTTTAAAAACTTAAAATTTGAATCTCAGGTGAAAGAAAGCATGGTGAACTTAGAAGACGTTGTCCGTGAGCGGAACCGAGCTTACTACATGCTCGAAACTGGTGAAACTGGCGAGCGACCCGGCATACTCACCACGAACCAACTTGGGATGCGTTATTTTTATAAAACTGCCGAACATTTCATACCTGAAGAAGCAAACAGTTCCTGGTTCAAAAAGAGGAAATTCAACTACAATCGCAAAGAATGCGCCAAATTCTTGCTTTTGATGAGCGAAAAACGATTTTTGGAAAGGAGAAGAGCTAGAAAGTAATACTTACTGTCTCTACTGGAAGAAATAGAATGAAAAAGTTCAAAAATTCTCACTAGGTTGCATCGTGAATCTACAATAGTAGTGCAACCTAGTGATTTCCATACTGACTATAATTTTTGTTCTGTCTTCCTATAAAGTGTGATCTCTAGCTTCTAATTATTTCTTATTTTTGTTTCAGTACTGAAAGAAATGAAGTGATGACTATTCTGAGGCGTTTCCCAGATGTCGACGTTGAACACTTAAAAGCCGAGTATCCAAATGTGAACATTGAAAGACTAAAGAGGAACAAAAGAGCAAGAGGACACATCTCTCCTGATTAAAATTTATTTTCAAACTTGTAGATTTATAATTAAATAAAAACTTTTACTTTATTCTTGTTATTTTTTTGAAACGTTATCATCTTAAGGTCTAAAATAAAATAAAAATTTCTTACAGCACTTTTTTCTGGAGTCGCAAATTCGACATTTTGTTTTGAGGGAGTTTTGTTTCGTTTTTCTGGCTGAGAAGATGAGGGAGGAGCGTCTTCTTTTTCTTTGTACGATGATGCCGATTTCGCCTCATCTAATTTTTCTTTATCGCCTCCCTCGTAATCGTCCATATTGGATTTTTCTTGTTTTATATTTATTTTATTATTTCATTCACACATGATAATGTGCTTTCAGGAAATTTTCAGGCATTAGAAAGAATTAGTTTAATAAAATGAATTTATTTTTCAAGTCGTGTTTTTATAAAAACGACAAGAGTGTAAATGAGAAAGCCAATGACTATGTTCCTTTTAATTTCATTTATCCTAGGAAAAACAAAAAAATATTGAAAATTCATGTAATGGGGTATGTGTGGAGAGTAGTTCCCAAAGCCCGCAAAACTAGGATGCAATGTATAGCTAAACCATAGCCCAGTTACTAGGCAGTCCTCTTATTCAAGTACCTACCTTTGTTGTTCAGCCGGTGATAGTTCTACTTCTTCCTCTTCAACCTGAAACATCAAACGTTAAAATTTAAACAAAAGTTATTCTGATTACAGCTAGCTTATAGAGACCAAATTACTTAAAATAACCGAATTTTTTAAGTCAGAGCCCAGATTTTTGAGTATCAAAGTTTTTGTCATTTTGTAGCAGATTTTTTTTTTCTCTCTCTCTAAAATCCGGGCTCTAGTAAAAATATTACTAAGAAATGATAACGTTTCAAATATTAGAAGGTCACTTTTTGACACGTGTTTTTATTGACAAGAATAAATAAACGAAATTTTTCATTTTGAAAGTTATTGTAAAATTTTAAATGTGAAAATGTTGACAAGGACCCCTATTTTTATTCCCTTTATGAGCAAAGTATCGAAGAGTTCAGGATTAATAAGAAATGGATTTCCATTTGTAAGCTTCTCAAAATTACAGCAAAAACTGGGCGAAATTGTAGGGGAAGGTTATCGTACGGTTTCTTGGCGCCATCTTGTTTTGGTTGCATACGTCATCTTGTTCTTTTCAGTTCGCTCATTCAAGCCTATCTCCTCAGTTGGTATTTTGTGAAAACGTTCCTAAAGGTTTTGAAAAATATTTCGAAAAGAAAGCTAAACAGGAAAAAGAGAAGATAAAAGTCGAAGAAAATGTTAAAAAGAAAGAGTTAATAAATGAACCTAAAAAGATCTTAAAGAAAGGACAATGGAGATTCGGTTTTTTCGGTGGATCACGGTTCGTCCTGTGTCCTTCAGACGGAATTAAATTTCGGTTCCAGACCTAGCCCAGATTTCGGAAAAACCGGCCCACAAAGCGTATTCGTATACGGAGTCTTCGGCTTGGCCGGAATTTTAAGCAGCGTTTGGCTCCTGGAGGTGGGCCAGGTCGAAATCAGTTGGAAAGAATTTCAAAACAAGTAAAGAACCGCATGAGCGCTTTTGATTTTTCTTTTAGCTATTTAAGCCGCGGTGTTGTCGATCGGATCGAAGTCGTAAATGGCAAATGGGTCAAAGTTCACTTGAAAACGGGCTTTTCCTTCCACAAAGAGGTCGGTTGTCTATGAAGGTTAACGATTCATTTAAGTTTTATTAGCCAACTCCTTGGTTTTATATCGGAAATATCGACATCTTCGAAAAGAAACTGGAACGTGCGCAGACGAACATGAACATCGAACCTTCAAATTTTATTCCAGTCGTCTACAACAGAAGGATAGAGTTGATGAATTTTATTTCCTTCCTTCCATCATTGCTTATGCTAGGTGAGTCAGTCAACATCGAAAATTGTCCATAATGAATTTCAGGCTTCGTCGTCTTTATAATGAAACGTGCTGTTGAAGTGATGGGTTCGAGAGGAAGGAGAATGGGTGGCATATTTGGAGTGATGGAATCCAAAGCGAAACTTATCAATTCGTCTGATATTAAAGTCAGATTCAAGTCAGTTTTTGGCTTTTTTAAATATTTTTACCAACATTTTTAAAAGGGATGTGGCCGGATGCGAAGAAGCCAAAATCGAGATAATGGAATTCGTGAATTTTCTCAAGAATCCTCGCCAGTACGTGGATCTTGGAGCTAAAATCCCAAAAGGTGCTATGTTGACAGGTACGAATTTAAGCTGTAGCTTGGCAACTCTTCACGAAAGTGCAACCTCCCTGAAGCTTTCTTGTTTCATTTGGTAGGCTATGCCTATGCCATTGTGGAAACGTTGACAGCACTGTAGAAACCTACCAAATGAGTGCCAACATACCGCCCACCAAAATATGTTGGATGAAGAGGTGCCAAGCTACTTTAAACTCTGACACCTAACATTGGTCCCACCAGGCCCTCCTGGAACTGGGAAAACGTTGCTAGCAAAAGCGACAGCTGGAGAGGCTAATGTCCCATTCATCTACGTATCTGGATCTGAGTTTTTGGAAATGTTTGTCGGTGTTGGTCCATCCAGGGTAAGTTTAAATATTTGAACTATTTTGTTTAGGTTTGATAGGTTCGCGATATGTTCGACATGGCAAGGCTTCATGCCCCTTGTATCCTCTTCATCGATGAAATCGATGCTGTCGGTAGGAAACGAGGCGGACAAAGCTTTGGAGGTCACTCAGAACAAGAAAACACATTGAACCAATTGCTCGTTGAAATGGATGGTATAGAAATGTGTGATCAAATCATGCTGAATAGTTTGTAGGATTCAACACGAATGTGAATATTGTTATACTTGCTGCTACGAATCGTGTGGACATTCTAGACAAAGCGTTGTTGAGGCCTGGAAGGTTTGATCGACAAATTTTTGTTCCCGCGCCAGATATTAAAGGACGCGTATCGATATTCAAAGTCCATCTTATGCCACTTAAGTCGAATTTGGACAAAATGGAATTGTCGCGGAGGTTGGCAGCATTGACACCCGGATTCACGGGTGCTGACATCGCGAACGTCTGTAACGAAGCCGCTTTGATTGCTGCACGAGAAGGCTTATCGAATATCGAGTTGATGCAGTTTGAAAGGGCGATTGAAAGGATAGTCGCTGGCATGGAGAAGAAGACGAATGTGCTCCAACCTGAGGAAAAAATAACAGTCGCGTATCACGAAGCAGGACACGCTGTTGCTGGATGGTTTTTGCAACATGCCGACCCTTTACTGAAAGTAATGCTGTAAAAGTACATAAATCATTATCTTCTTCAGGTTTCTATAATACCTAGAGGAAAAGGACTCGGCTACGCTCAGTATTTACCGAAAGAACAGTTTTTGTACAGCCAAGAGCAACTTTTTGATAAAATGTGCATGACATTAGGTGGAAGAGTTGCCGAAGAGCTATTTTTCAATACGATCACCACTGGTGCACAAGATGACCTCAAAAAAGTCACTCAAAGTGCATACGCTCAGGTATGTTTGCTTTCGAAAATATATCAATACAATTTTATTAGGTGGCGCATTACGGAATGAACACTAAAGTGGGTGCCATAAGTTTTGATTTTCATAAACAAGATGAAGTTTTTTTTGAAAAACCTTATTCCGAAAGTACGGCCCAGTTGATCGACAGTGAAGTTCGAAGTTTGGTCGACAACGCTTATCGTAGGACGAAGTTACTTTTGATCAAACATAAAGAAAACATTGTCAAGGTATTTTGGTCATATGGTTCCTTTTTAATGCAAACAAAGGTCGCAGAAAGGCTTCTTAACCAGGAAACACTGAGCAGGGATGACATGATCGAGTTGCTTGGACCTCGAGAGTTTCATGAGAAATCGACGTATGAGGATTTCGTCGAAGGGACAGGCTCGTTTGAAGAGAATACTTCGTTGCCGATCGGCCTGAAGGAATGGAATAAAGAACAAATTCCGGTAGCATTGACGCCTGAGGAGCTCATCGAAAAGGGGATTTTGCCTAGAAGACCTCTAAGCCCTCCCCCAAATCATAGAAGACGTCGCGGAAAGCGTAAAACCGCGTGACACCTGTTTTGGCCAATAAACATCTTTGGTTTTTTTACTAAAAGTGGCTATACGTTTGACCAGCAGAGCTAGTAGATGTACAAGCGAGTAGCTTCCCATTGTCAGGCAGCTAGTGCACCTAGTGGAGTATCCATCCCAATGACCAATCATCCCAGAGCAAGTGATCCCAAATCACAACCTACAATGATCCCAATAGCTATTGGCCCCAACACAAATGATCCCGATGGACAGGCGAATAGCGAGGACTAGGGTAGTTTTAAGTGGTGGGTAGTTTTGGGCTAGTTTGGCAGATGGTATACCTAGTGTGTTATGTGATTTGGGGTAACCAGGGGTGACAAATGGATAGACAATGGAGTGACTGGAGGGAAGCTTTAGGGTATCATTTGGTCACTACCAAATGATGTTGGAGGGGATGCTGAGGACGTTGTGTTCTGGAAGTGCGATTTGATAGGGGGATTTTTTGAGGAAGTTATCTTCCGGACAGCTCCAGACGATCATTTTTGGTTTTTTTGAAATGCGATCTACCTTCCATAGCCTTCAACATTAGCATTACTTTTAATTTCTGTTTTAATAAATTAATAAGAAAAATCAAAAAGACGTCGATTTATTTGCGGCCGGCGAATTTTCGGGTGAGACGAGGGGGATGAATCGTCCCCGGTCCGTGGGCTCCCCTCCTAAACGGAAAGACTCTCGCCGCTCCGTCTCAAAACGTTCAGTCGAGCTTGAAGCCTTCGTTCGCGAAGAAGGGAAGGGAAACGACAAACACCCCCGGTCATGATACCATGAAAATCGTCGTGTCTGTCGTCATCCAATTAGTCCTCGCCTTTTTCTCGCCCTCCTCCGCCAAAGGTCTGACCGCTCGCAAAAAATTTTCCGACGGCGAGGAAGCCCTCTACGTCTCCCTCGGAGACCTTTTCGGAAAACAAACACTAGTCCCTCGATATGATCGGTACGTTTTTTTAAAATTTCCATTTTTTTTTTTTACTCTCCAGCATCTCCCAAAATGACCATGAAAAACCAAAACACGAAAATTCTACCTGCAAATACCAACCCCAAGTGCATAAACATTGCTCTCCTCTTATAAAAAATCGTTCATAAGTGGCATCAGGTAACTTGAACGCACTTGATCGGTTCCCTAATTGGGCAAGGGTGTCCGTACCGGTTGAAAAAGAAGCTGGACATAATTTCCGGTTAATAGAATCCCTTGTTTTAGTTTTTTTTATCAACCTTTTTTACCTCCCCATATGGAAATTAACCCCGATGATGTTGATTTATGAGAGCGCGTGCTATATAACAAACTCCGGCTACTTCGTTATTACTCGTTATAAAAGTGGTTTAATTGAAAGCTTCGAGCCTCCGGTCACACCGAACCATTAAAAATCTTGGGTACCACATCCCTCATATTTACAATTACTCGTTAGAAAATATCAATTTACGACTTGTTTTATCTAGCAAAAAATTTAAAAAGTCTTTTGAAATAAATAAACTAAATTCTGCGTAAACAAATTTTTTAAAAAAACAAACACAAAAACTGAAAAATTTGAAATCGGGTGAAAGCATATCACGTGAGGATTGCGGGTTTAACATTTTACCACCCCGTTTAACTGTTCTTTTAATAAAGGCCGAAGAAATAAAAGTTTTGAATTACAGCCGCTCTATTTTTCTTTTCTATTAAAAAACTATTAAAAAAAAAAAAAAAAAAAAAAAAAAAAAAAAAAAAAAAAAAAAAAAAAAAAATGCAATAAATTTTTTGACTAACAAGGAAGTTAAAGACTAAAGTTGATGACTGGGGTCAAACTTCTCTTAAAAATTTTTGAACGGCATTGCAGAGGCAGAGTTATATCGTTTTGACGTCTCACGGGAGAACTACTTATCCCATTAAAACCAGACCGCATTTTTAAGATAAATAAAGATATTCTGAAGATGTGGATATGTATGTTGAATATTTATATGTATTAGTGAACAAAGAGGTCCCAATCTAGTAGGTATTATTTATGGGTAAAGGGTATAGGGTATGGGTTGGTAAAAGGGTATAGCCGAATAAGGGGGTAAAAAGTCCCCTTCAACCAATTTTATTGGGACTTATCACATTTAATTGGGCTAGATTTTGACCCTTTTGACAAGGAAAGAGCCGTTTTAGCCTAATTTTTAACCTTTTTGATAAGAAAAGACCCTTTTCACCTAGATTTTGGCCCTTTTTGAAGAAAGAAAAAAAAAAAAAAAAAAAAAAAAAAAACAGACCCTTTTTAGCCTAATTTTAAATCTTTTTGATGAGAAATTGCACTTTTTGTCCTTTTTAGGCAAGATTTTGACCCTTTTGGACAAGGAATAACCCATTTTTAGCCAGATTTTGACCATTTTTGACAAATAAAGAGCCTTATTAGCCTCATTTTGAACCTTTTTGATAAGAAAAGACCCTCTTTCGCTAGATTTTGAACATTTTTGACAAGAAAAAACCCTTTTTAGCCTAATTTTGAACCTTTTTTGATACCTAAGAAAAGACCCTTTTCAGCTAGATTTTGACAAAGTATTTGAAAAGAGAAGACCTTTTTCAGCCTGATATTGATTCTTTTCGACAATGCAGTCTATGATCCTTTTTATCATGATTTCAACCATTTTTACAAGCAAAGATACTTTTCAGACAAATTTTGATCCTTTTTGACAAAAAAGACTATTTTTAGCCTAATTTTTTACCTTTTTTAATAACAAATTACACTTTTCAGATAGATTTTGACCCTTTTTGACAAGGAAAGACCCTTTTTAGCCAGAATTTGAATCTTTTCGACCAGGCAGTCTATGACCCTTTTTAGCCTGATTTCAATCATTTTTACCAGCAAAGATACTTTTCAGTCAGATTTCGACCATTTTTGACAAAAAAAGATCATTTTCAACCAGATTTTGACCCAATTTTTCAAGAAAATTTTCCTAATTTTGAACCTTTAATTGACGAGACCCTTTTCAACCAGATTTCGACCCTATTTTTCAAGAAAATACCCTTTTTGGCCTAATTTCGAACCTTTATTTGACAAAATAATCCCATTTTTAGAAAAAAAAAAAAAAAAAAAAAAAAAAAAATTCCTTGAAAATCGGAAAACGATCAGAAGCGTGGAAGCGAATCGAAAGTTTAAAAGCGGATTTATCGACATGATTTGGCGATTCGCCCGGGATTTTTCCCGCGATCAAGGTGATGCAGGGGTACATTAAATACCTGAAGAAGGGGAGAAGGGGTAGAAGGTGGTAAATATTGAAAATGTGATCCTCTCAAGTTGAACAAGCCTTATCAGCATTTGGGTCACTGAGGACGCTCCTGTTTTCGACATCGATAGTTATTTATGACGTTTTTTATCCAAATTAAAAAGTCGTAACTCAAAGAAAGAAATTATATGTTCAAAATAGACTATAAATTCCTAAAACTCGTGATTTCCAAACCTTTTCTTCTTTTTATGTTATATATATCGCTGATGTTATCGTTCGTCGCTTCTCTTTGGCATTTCGGAAATTCGAGGATCTGAATAAGGAGCCGTGTGGTTGTTTATTGGAATAGGACCCAACACAAATTTGTTCCTATAAATTAAGATCGAGAATTGATTAGGGGTAGCTTTAATAAGATGGTACGAAAGCGACAACTTGATTATTATCATCGAGAAAATTAAGATATCTTCGATTGTACCTGGGAGACAGAAAAAAAACCTCGATTCTTATGGGTTTTTTGTTGACCTGGACCATTTTTACCACCCACTAATAGCAACTCCTGCAGGCATGTTCAAGACTGATTTTTATTACATCGAACTTTTTGAAAATTTTCAACTTGATGGGTCCCCAGGAAGACAAGGATACATTTTTCTTAACTTTTTTTTTTTTTTTTTTTTTTTTTTTAAATAAAATTAGGTTGCTTGTCAACCTTTTTGATTTTGGGGTAATTTAAAGCGATTTTTCGTTTCGTTTTTTATCGAAGATTTAAAAGGGCATTTCACCGGATCTTATTTTCGTAATTACACAGACAAATTATTTGACTTTTTTGACCTTTTCGAAGGATTCATTGTTTGCGGTTTAAATGAGTCATGAATTATTTAAATAAATTTTAAACAGTGAGGCAATTATTGCTTTAACTAGATCGTTTTAAAAAAATCCATGGGAACTTTTAGCAGTTTTTTAAACAAAATTGGATTTTAGCTGATTTCCAAAGGAAAGGAAGCTATTGCGGTAGGTGCGACGGAGGCTCCGGGCTTAGAGACACCTATATATTTGTGATCAGGGCGCTCGGGGGATCATAAAAATATAGGACTTTACATTTTTTTTTTTGGCCACCGAATGTCTGCAATTTTATCCCATTATTTGACTAGATTTTTAAATTCAGTGAAATGTGTCAAATTACGTTTTAATTCAACAAATCTTTCATTATATAGGTCATTGTTTAAAAGTTTGTCAAAAACAACTCCTAATTTTTTGGTCTAGTTTGGAAAAATGTCCCTCTTTTGTTAAACATTAGAAAGAAAGGCTTTTAGACGGAAAATAGCTGATTTAAGGTTCCTTTGATAGTTTAAATTGATAATTTAGAAAATCTGATGGGTTTTATGAAGAGAAGATGGTATTAAAAACACAATAGTCGCCGGAGTGGATTAAAAAAAAAGGGTCTGGAACTTTTTTCCAATTAGTGTGACGATTTAGATATAAAGAAAAGAGATATCCGTGTAAATATTTGCAGAGTCAATCACCACTTTGAAGCAACTTGGGGAGGGTCGGAAGAAAAAAAATGTTAATTTGTAAACTAATATTGATATAAAACCCACTTAGGCGATCATTACGCTTGGAAGAGTTTTTTCTCTTCTTCCACCTCCTTTTGTCAAATTTCGTCCTCTTCTTTTCCCCGAGTCAACAGAAATTCCGTCGTTTTTTGCGAAGGAATGAAGAAAAAAACGTTGCGGTTTGTAACTGACAGATGGTCATTAAAAATAGGTAACGAGAGAAGGCCTCAGGTATTGTGAGACTCGATTTATAAAAAGTAGAGGAGAAGGGGCCTCTTGACTGGTTCAGAGGCCAGAGGATCCGCACAGCATCCCGAAAAAGTTCTGCCATTGACACCTCACCAAGAACCTTACGAGAGTTACAGATGGGCTCTCCCCCCACCATTTACATTTCTTTCATGAAAAACGTTTAAAGAAAACTATTTCTAAAGGCGTGTTTCAGAGGCATAAAATACAAGCCACCCTTTTTATTAACTTTTGAAATTAGGCCCATAGCGTGATGCGTTAGCTACCCATTTTATCCTGATTATTTTTAATAACCTTTTTTTTCAAAATTGGGTGATTTTGGAACGAATTTTTTCGAGGTTGGAATATTGAGTGACTCTTGGGATTAAGTGACATGAATCGAAATAATCCTTTTTAATTTGACATCAAGGGCGTGGGGGTGAGGGGGGAGAAGGCGTGGGAAAAAGGGCCGTTTGTTTTAAACTAGGCGCATGACTACCGAATAGTTCCATTTGCAAATCGGTTTACTCTTTATGGGCGGAAGGAACCGAATTCGGATTATGCACCCCAACCCCCCGTATACTTTACACCTGTGCCTACTTAAAACTCGTAGAAAGGGAACAATTTCCTTACTCTTCGTGTTTTGACTCAGCGAAATATTCGTTCGTGATTGTCATTGTCATTTTTGGATAGCCCTGAGCCACAAAATGAGTAGGAAGATACATTCGAAAGGTCGATTTTGGGGACAAGAATGGGATCTACAAACTATGCTTGGAAAAGGTAATGGGAAGGAGTGATTGGGAGAGTCGGGGGCTAGTTTGGGGGGGGGGATGATTAAGGTGGGGTACTGGGGGCCGAGCTTCGAAAGCACGATTCGGAGGAATTAGGGGGAGTTAATTGGGGTTAGGTTGCGAGCAGAACGCCGCGGGAAAAGGTACGCTAGGACGCCTAGGAGGGAGGATAGGTGCTATACTACTAATCGAGGTGAACAAAAGGGTAGAAGGTAGGCGTAGGTGTCATTGGGAGGTATGGGGGCTGATTTGGGGCAATGGGGAGGGATGGTTAAGAGGATAAATGAGGGGATCATCGGACGCCTATGAGGGGGGATAGGTGCTATACTACAAATCGAGGTGAACAAAAGCGTAGAAGGTAGGCGGAGGTGTCATTGGGAGATATCAGGGCTAATTTGGGGTAACGGGGAGGGATGGTTAGGAGGATAGATGAGGGAATCATAAGTAATTGGGGAACAAGTCGGTGATAATGGGGTTAGCTGCGTTTAATAATGAAGGGGGAGCTTTTCCGCTACACCACAGAGCTCCCGCAAAAGCCAATTTTTCACAAGGAATTGTCTTTTTGGGTTTAGGGACTTCTTATCGTAAGACCAGACTTTTTGAGAAGTAATATTCGTGTTTTGTTAATCAATACCAGTAAAATTGTTCTTCTCCTTACAGCGTATTGGTGTTGATCACATTAGCACAATGCCAATAACGCACTAATTGAAAGAAATTGCTGTAAAAAAACAATTTGATTGACTCAAATGTTGGGTGGAAACGAAAAAAAACATTTGAAATTGGGCAAAAGAAGGAAGAAGTCAATAAAGACTCGAGTTTCGAAAGGTCCACATAGGTTGAAAAAGCTGTAAATTTAGTCACGTCGTGTCCATTTTATTCTAATTCAAAGGAACCTAAAAAAACCTGTAAAGTGTCACTTAAGGATTGATGGCATTGTTCACATCATCGACTTTCCCTTTGATTTTCTAATTGTCCGCTTATCCGGGCCGAAAAATGTCAATTTGAAATGGTCCTATTTTGTAAAATGCTACCTGAAGAGTTTTTAACAAGAAAAGTCGACAAACAAGCCGCCTTTATTTTCTTAGTCGTAAGCGCGTTGATTTGCTCAGGTAGAGAGGCAGGTGTGAAAACAGTTTTAAGAAAAAGAAGAAAAATGTCTCGTCTATTAACTTGTCTCTACAGAAGTTCTGGCTTAAAAAATGCTCATACAACTCCCCAAACCTCAAAAATGACGCTGGTGGATGAACTACTCGATTTCATAGCGAAACGTTCACAACATCCATAACTTTTGACCGATTTCTTTGATGCTTTTACGCTTGGAAAGGTCTTTTAAATAGCTACAAAAGACACCGTATGCATGAATTCTCCCAGACAACTCCTTAGCCCTCAAAATTGGATTTGAACTATTTTAGGTCATCGCCGTTCCGCAATGAACTTCGAGGAAGTTAAAAATTAAGTAGAAAAATCGTCCTTTAAAAATGGGCGTTGACAAATCGATAATTTATACAACAAGACCCCGTTTATTAATTACATAATTGACTTAATAAGACCGCCCATGATGAAAAATGAACTAAACTAGATCAGCTTCCGTTTGCAATTTTTTTTTTCTCTAGAACCGATGAATAGGCCTTTTGTGAAGAGGACACATTTAAGGAATAAAAAGGTGGGAAACGAATTTTCGCCCGTTTTAGACAAGGTTGAAAAGAGTGGACAATGACGTTCATCCGATCCCTGACCATTCTCTCAACATTCAGATGAAGTTGTTCGCATTGTGTGATTGGAACCGTTACATCCCCCCACTTGGGAATTTATGGTTCGGAACGTTGACGAGCTGGTATCAAATGACGAAGATGTTATGTATTTGTTTGTAAATCGGAGGGTCTTTTTGCTTAGGCCTTCATAATTACAGCAACGAAAAAATTGCGTTGGGCTGTTAAATCCAGAAGCCTTCCGAGTTAGCACTTATGTAAAATAAGAGTTCTTGAGATAAGTGATGGGAGGGGTTGGGGAAGGTATTATACCTTAGGGGGGCTGTGCGTACTTGGACGTGGTCTCATTGTATTATGTGAGGCCACTCGACGTTGAGCCCCATCATGTCATTCATCCCCTTACACACCCTCTCGACCGATACGGTCAAGGGAAATCATTTACAAAGACGGGAATTGCGCTTCCTATCCCGTGAGCTGCATTTTCCGACGGCGAAATGCCGACGTCATCCCATAGTTAGCCTAGGTCAGACAGCCTATTACAGAAATAGAACCATCCCTATAATTAGAGACACGGCCAACATTCTAATTGTCAAAGTTTATCTCCGATTTAATTTTTTTTTTCTTTTCAGGATCAAACTAAAGGAGGTGAGCGACGGGGAAAAGGTCATTTCGGCAATTTATGTCGATGACAAATTAGAAGACTGCGAAATTACTGAAAACCAAAGAGAAGCCGCCGCTCTCAGGTCGGAAATCGATGAGATGATCCAAACCACGAACGCTACAGAAATCGTGGAAAGCTTAGAAGAATTCCCATGGCTTGAATTCGGCCAATTTGCTGAAGAATGCAGAACAAAAGAAAAATCACTCAACTATGCGCACAGGCGGCAAAGGTCTGTACATTTTCATTTTACCTTGGTTCTAAGTGTTTTACTCAGAAGGCTTGAGTGGTTTCATTAGCAAATTATGAGTTGCGGAAGAACAACCACTACTTTTCAGGAAAAAATAAAAATTATTTCTTTCATAGCCCTCGAACGGTCAAAAGAGGTAGAGGGAAATCCTTGGCATCCAAGTTTTGACTTCATAGATGAGTTTGGACTAGTGTGGGTGTGAACATATCAAGTCCCCTACACCCTGATCTCAAGGAGGAAATGTGGTCAAAGGTCAAAATTCTCAGTTTTTCGCCTTTATGTCGAAAAATATGCATCCTAGCGATATGACCATGTTTTGAAACTGCAGTAGGCATGTGTCCCGTTGTTCCTTTATACTTACGCTTCCACTGAACACAACGAATTTGGCTGGCCTGTGTCCCGTTGTTGCGAACACCACCTCATCGTTTGGCATTCATCCTGAGGTTATACTGGAATCTTCGACTTTGGCTGACCTGTGTCCCGTTTTTCTTCTGAACACTGGGACTTTGGCTGACCAGTGCCTGATTTCTTACACTGTAATCTCTGCTTTAGCTGGTCTGTGTCCCGTTCTTTCACTTGTTTAAAGAATCAAAGGTGACAAAACCAATCTCACGCATTAGTAAACAAAAGAGGTCCTACTCACCCTGAACACCGAATCTGCATGTCTCCATACATAAAGACATTGAATTTTTGCCCATCGTCCATTTTAAATCCTCCCACTTAAATTCCATTAGGAACTTTATAGTTTACGATAAATTCTTTACGATCCGATTATAACGAACAGTGGGGATGCCTATTTTAACATTCACGTTTTCCTGACGTATTAATTTATGAGATTGTCCGAATAAAAGAGTTGCCTTATTTAAAAATCATTCTTTTTGGGACTTTCTCTTTTGGCATTAACTCATAAATTGACCACCAACCTCGGAAACGGGCGAAACCAATATTTAATATTGATTCCGTCACGGCGAAGGTCACACCTCAAATCAATCATAACTTGTGTTTACAAGTCAATTATATGTTTCCTATTGGCAGGGTCTTTCTGGAATGACGATTTCCGGCCATTTTTGGACGATTCGGACTTTTTGGAAAATGTTCTTTGGTTAATTACCTTTAAAATGCTCTAGTCTGGACACAGCTGGACCAGTAGTTCTCACGTACGCAAACAAAATATGTTCCTTAGTTTAAACGAGACTAATACCGACTGTCTAGGACCATCCGTTCTCTCGTGAGAGGCATAAATAGATAGTAAAGTGAGCAATTTGATCAAAAACAGGCCCTAAAAAAAGGGGTCATTTTTGAACATCGATATCTCCTGAACGGCTGGACCGATTTTGGCTTTTGAAAGCTCATTAGACGCAAAATTTAATAATCTTTCTTTTTTTACTTCGTGGTCAAGTCTCTAAAATGCATTGTTTTTGCGCTAGGGATAAAAAACTGAAAAAAGGGCCAAATTTGGCCGGTTTTTCAAAATGGCGGACAAAGCAACAATGAAGTCCCATTAGCCACAACTATTGGTAAAACTGCTTAGAAGGTGAAAATTGCAGGAAAATTGAGAAAAATGAAACAGTCCTTGTAGAGCGGTTGTTGAATGGGCGAACCTAAAGCTACCTAGTTGGCCAACCGTTCAAATCACCGCGATCGTTTTGTCCCCCTTAATTTACCGATTTATATTCAGGATATGCATTCACACGACTTTCCCATCCAAAAGGACAAATTCATCGGAATCCAAAGAGTCTGAAGATGTTTAATTAAGCTTTTGATTAAAACGATTGAAAAACTCGATTTTATTCGCCTTAATCACCATCCGAGGACGTTCGAATTGAATTGAAAAAATTCTTTGGTCCGCAGGAGATCGTTGCTACAGACGAAACCGAGGCGGCACAGTCGGAACAAATATTTCTACAGAACACGTCACGACAGACTTGCCGCCAAGAAGTAAGTTTTTCCTTGTTTTTTGGCTTTATTTTAACATTATTTTCCTATAGATACCACTTCAAACAATCGATGATAACCCCTGGGACAAATTGGTGCGGACCGAACAACCGAGCACGTCACTACAACGACCATGGGATTTTCGCGAAGGCGGACAAATGCTGCAAAAAGCATGACACGTGCGACAAAAGCATTTCCCCATTTAGCCATAAATATTCGTTGATAAATAAAGAGTTTTTTACGCTGAGCCACTGCAGTTGTGATCGAAGGTAAGTCTTTCATTATTTTTATTTTTCATTAATGACCGTCTCGACATTCTTTCCTTGAGGACGTCCTTATTAGAGTCACGCAGACTCAAATATAAAATTATATTTAATAACTGGGTTACATATTTCGATTGTTATTGGCTAAAAACATTCTATAAAACGATAGGATGCTGAAGAAGAAAAAGTTTTTGGTTTTTGAAGAAGTTATCATCAGGGAAGCTCCAGACAGAAACATTGAAAGTGTACTTAGCACCTTTTTTTTTTACGAAAAACGTCTTGGGCTTATATGGGCTTTGACCCTTTTTCACTTAAGCAAGGTTTTGACCCTTGTTTTTGATCAGAATGACACTGTTAGATGGCCTTCAACTTTCTTTCAACAAGAAAAACCCTCTTAGATGGACTTTAGCCCTTCTTTTGACAAGAAGGACCCTCTTACATGGACTTTGACCATTTTTTGACCAGGAAGACGCGCATGGACTTCAACCTTTTTTGACCATAAAGACGAGCATGGACTGGGAATCTTTTCTTTTCGCTTCATCAACCAATTTTTACCCTCATCGCATTTAGGACGGCCTCAAGGCTGGTCTAAATGAAGAAATTATAAAACAAGTAGGTCGTTAAGTCATAATTAGGGATAATTTGAAGCATTAACGACTGGACCAACCCCAACAACTTTTTCTTCCTCTTTTGCTATTCATCATTAGACGAAGATGAGAAAAAACACATTTTTCGGGTAGCTTGTCAATATTAGAACCTTGTTAACGTTTAGCGCCTAAGTCAACAAGGCCGGAAAGATTTTTTTTCCCCTGTCTCATCTAATGGGAGTACACAATCGTAGGAGGAAACCCAACACTGGCAAATATCCGCCCTCTCCTTTTAAATTATCATCATAAAAATTCCAAACTTTTTCTATTCCCCATGGACCTGAGGGTAAGAAAAAATAGAATCGATGTAAGAAGGGCGATTAGATAAGAGATCTGGGTGTTGGCGGGGGTGTAGATAGCCTATCAATCATATGAACAATAGAGTGGAATCATTAGAATACAATTAGAGGGCGTTTAGCCCCTCACGACTCCCCATCAAACTGTGTACTTTAGTTTTATTTACTTTTTTTTACGTATTGCCTGCGTTTAAGCCTTCCCATTTTATGAGGCAGCAGTTTATAAATTATATAACATGGTATAGCTCGAAAAATTGACCTTGGAGTTGTTCCAAGATAGTTGCGTGTTTTTGGACTTTTTGTCAAAAGAAGGGTCAAAGTCCATTTAAGGCTGTATTTCTCGTCAAATTAAGGGTTGAAGTCCAGCGTCTTTCTGGTCAAAAGAAGGTTAAATTCCATCTGTCTTTTTGGTCAAAGAATGGTCCAAGTACATCTGTCTTTCTAGTCAAAGAATGGTAAAAGTCCATCAGTCTTTCTAGTCAAAGAATGGTCAAAGTCCATCTGTCTTTCTAGTCAAAGAATGGTCAAAGTCTTATCTGTCTTTCTAGTCAAAGAATGGTCAAAGTCCATCTGTCTTTGTAGTCGCAGAATGTTCAAAGTCCATCTAAGAGGGTCCTTTTTGTCAAAAGAAGGGTCAAAGTCCATTTAAGGCTGTATTTCTCGTCAAATTAGGGGTTAAAGTCTAGCGTCTTTCTGGACAAAAGAAAGTTAAAGTCCATCTGTCTTTTTAGTCAATGAATGGTCAAAGTACATCTAAAAGGGTCCTTTTTGTCAAAAGAAGGGTCAAAGTCCATTTAAGGCTCGTCAAAATAACGGGCAAAGTACATCTATGAATGTCTTTCTCTTCTTAAGATGGGTCGATGTCCATCAAAGTATCTTGCTCATCAAAAACAACGTTCAAAGTCAATGGCTCGTCATAAGATGGCTCCAAGTCCACATAGAATGCATCACCAGAAAACAACACCGAGAGTTCAAAACGAAGTTAATTTTTTAACGAGGGAGTTTAAATTTTTATTTCTTTCTTCGAACGTTTTTCCCCGGGAGAACGCCTTGAGGAGAAGACTGACGACTACAACGAGATGGTCGACATTAATGGATTAGAGCTTTAACTAGATAATTATTCTTGTGGTTTCAGACCCGGTGGTCTCAGGTTGTCATCTCCCATCCTTTTTCTTTCATTTCTCCGGTCGGAAATTACAGGTGTTTCAATTAGTGGAATCGTATCGTATGTCATCCTATCTTTTATCTTTCTGAAAGCTTACAGGCTAAACGTCTGGAAGACCTAACGGGCAACCGATTTCGACTTGTGGAATCCATCAACCGGAACCTAACCAATCATCACTTTTTTGCCTTCTATCCCTCCCAGACCTGACAGCCGAAATTTGGGTTTTTTAAGCCATGAAGCCATTCGTTTTAAAACTGTATTTTGAACCAATGATGATATAAAGAAGAGGAAAAAAAATCTCAAAATATTATAATAAGTCGAAATTCGTGACCCAGGTTAAACGTAGAAAGTACAAGCTTTCAACGCTCATGCCATAGAGACCAAGGGGGGCATATTATAAACATAATGAAATCCGTTTTTAGATTTCAAACTCAAAAAACTGCGGTTTGACACCATTTCGAAGTGAATCATAAGAAAATTAGAATAGCAAAGGAAAATTATTCCTATTTGGCAAAACCGCAAACAATGGATGATTTGTAATGGATATTTGACTCATTAATTTCGGTATTTCAAAACAACATGATGGACTGGAGAATTTTTTCATTCTTATATTTTGACAAGAATCTGAAAGTTTCGGAAACTTTTTTTTGGTCCCGTCAACCGGGAGCAACCGGTTTTTCCTTTCGCAGCCACCGCCATTTATTCTTGTACCACTTAAAATCTAGATATTATTATTTTTGGGGCTCGTCTTTTAAATGGAAGAGCGAAAAGGCTTTTTTGCAAATCGGTGCAATAAAAATGAAATCTGGGCGATTGGATGATAAAAAGTGGAAATCGACAGGTTTAAAACTGCTAGGAGTGTAAAATGGCCTTTTTAGAAGGAAAATTGGCATTTAGACATAGATTTGGGGTTTTTCAGAGTTCTCTTGTAAAGTGGATATGGCGTTTTCTTCCTAAAAATGGCTTTAGGACTTGGACGTTAAATGGAATAGTTGGCCCTTCCATGATTTCGAAGTTTTTGGAACTATATTTCGGATGGATCTATTGATTTTTAATGTGGAAAATTGTCTTTAACGTTAAGATTTAGGGGTTTAGAGAATGGAAATTGGCTATCTAACTAGAAAAAATGGATTTGGAACGAAAGAACTTTTCGGTCTCCATATCTCCTTAAATATTGCTCTTAGAGAAAAAAGCAACAAAACAATTTTTGTAGGAAAGTTTACGACCTTTAATTTTGAACTAAGTCATTATTTCGCTAGAGTGCGTACTTTTCGAGTTATGTGCGAAAAACCAAAAAACAACATGGCAAAGTCTATTTAATATTGTTTTGAATTGGCAAGGCTTTGAACGAAAGAACTTTTCCGTCTTCATATCTCCTTAACTATTGCTCCTAGCGAAAAAAGCGACTAAATTGTTTTTGTAGGAAATTTTACGAACTTTAATTTTAAACTAAGCTATTATTTCGCTAGGGTGCGTAGTTTTCGAGTTATGTGCGAAAAACCGAAAAAAGCCGTTTTTAAATTGTTGACCTCGAGGATGAGTCCCTTTCAACAGAAAATGGGATCGGCTGGATTTGGAGGTTTTTAATATCAAAATTAGCTTTTTAGAAGACGGAAAATTGGCTTTAAGACCTTAATTTGGAGGTTTCTTAGAGGAAAAATTTGCTTTTTAACGTAGTTTTGGAAGTTTTTGATTCGATTATTATTTATTAGCTTTAAACGAGGATATTGATGGTTTTTTAAAGTAAAATTAGCTTTATCTATGCTCCATCGAGGATTTTAGAAATGGGCCAAGGGGGGCTCATAGGGTAAAAAAATGACCCTTGGCAATCTGTGGTGGCCATTGGCGCTCTTCTGGTCTGTCCTTAACCTCCAGACATTGCACCTGATCCAATGCCAATTTTAGATCGAATAATAGAAAATTGTGAACTTCTTTGTACGCCTTTTTTATAAAATATTCACGAACACGGTTGTAATTCACAATTTATTTATGAGGATCGTAAAAAAAAAGATGAAGAGAGGCTGCTCGGGAATAAAAAGGAGAGAAACAAGTCGTTGAGAAGAATAGAAGCTTGAAAGAAGGCAAAAGGGTAACACCTGTTTATTAATCTTGGCTCATTTTCTCTATTTATTAGGAACATTTCTCTTCCAGCTCTCCCATTGTGAACGCAGGGGTCGCCCCCTTTTGTGTCTTTGGAACTTTTCCGACCGCCATCTTTAATTTGACCACTTGAAGGGGATGAAATAAAAAATTACCATGTGATTAGTGTAGGAACGTGTGGGGGGATGAATACCGGATAGTGTTACTCCCCATGGAGATGTTTTATTAATTAATCTGAATTATTTCGATGTGTAAAAAAGTATTTTTTCAAAGCTTATTGAAAAGAGATAATAAAGCCATATTTTGGTGATGGGAGGTTAGAATGTTGGGGGAAGTTTGTGTGGTGAGGGAGGGTAGGGAAGGGGTAATTTCCCACTTTTTAAGACCGTTCCAGATATAGGAGATCCTCTTTCTAACTACTAAACCAGACCGGAACAGGACCATTACCATCTTGCTGAAAATGAACTAAAAATTGTCCGCTATAACCTGCATGGGGGGGGGGCCTTCGTAGTGTAGTGGAGGAGGTGTTAGACTTATAATGTTTACATTCTTAATCCTCTACAGCAGAGGTTCCCAAACTTTTTCACATTGCGCCCCCTTTTTAAATCAATGGAAACCTGTGCGCCCCCGCCCCCAAAAGTTTTGAATGTTAATTTTGAGGCTTTTGAAGAAAATTGGGGTTTTAAAAATGTAGATTTTGACAAAACAAATTGCACTTAAATCGCTGATTATCAGGCTTTTTGACGAAAAAAGGCTCTTAAGACTTTGATTTTGAGGTTTTCGGACGAAAATTGGGCTTTAAAAATGTTGATTTTGACGAAAATTTGGCTCTTGAAATTTTGATTTTGAGATTTTTGACGAAAAAAGGCTCTTAAAACTTGATTTTGAGATTTTTCGACGAAAATTGGGCTTCAAAAATGTTGATTTTGACGAAAATTTGGCTCTTGAAATCTTGATTTTGAGTTTTTGAAGAAAAATTGGCTCTTAAAATGTGGATTTTAAGGTTTTTGATGAAAAATAGCCTTAAAATATGTTCAGAAAAAAACCGAAAAAACTCAATTTTTGGGGAATATTTGAAAAAAAAAAAAAAAAAAAAAAATCTTGAGCCTGCCTTGAGCCAGCCAGTTAGGGAACCACTGCTCTGCAGTCTACATCACCGGAGGTTCGATTCCCAGGCTGGGAAGGAATTTTGTTCCTCTAACTCAGCCCCTGGTTCGTTCTGGCTGCTCATTGCGAGTTAGCCCATTTCCCCGGCGCCTAGGCAATATGGCGAGAGCCCCGCCTTGGGCTCAATGTGTTCTTGTGAAAATATCGGTATCGGTTACCACAATAAAAAAAAAAAAAAAAAACCTTGAATTATCCCAATAGGATTATCGGATGTTCCTAAGTCGTAAAACTTGAAATTTCTCGCCTTCAAAGAACATCGTTGTTTGCGTTAACAAATGCTTTTTTTAAGCATACAAAAAATCTAACATCAATTCATCAAAGAATGATTGTCGGATTCCTTTCCACCTCGGGTCCTTTTTTTCCTGACGTCTACTAATTGGAACGTTCCTTTTCCCGGCGTACAATTAACTGCATATGTAGGTGACTGAAGAGATAAGGGTCATTTGGTTAGGTTGCATTTGCGAGTTAGATAACCGAAGAGGGATGGGGGAGATGTCATTTTAAACAGGCCATTTAATGTATTGTGTAAATGATAGGTCGGAGGGAAGGGTCGCCCTAGCGATGTCTTCGGAATCGATACTTGGCTGTAAATAACCTCCGTATCTGCCAACACAGTTCATTTCTTCAAACGCCACTCGATTTGAATTTCCACCCCGGCATCAATGGTTTTATCGCCATTTCCCCCAACCTCTCAACTTCCTACTGTCAATTTTCAATAAAATAGTTTTAAGTTTTTTCATTCGAGATAAAAGTCCAAGTTCATTGAAACTTTTGTCTTTATCTGAAGGCCCAGGGATGCGAAATCCCCGGGAGGCTTTTCGGCTGATGTGTGGCTTTGCCGCCTGTAATTGCCTTAAGTTTCGTGACTTGGACATCCTGCTTAACGAGCAGTTGATAGAAAACAACGTAATAATGAATTTAAAGAGGTTAATTTGTTCTTTTCAAATTGCTTCCCATAAATCGCCTCTAAAAATAGTTTTTCACACTCGTACGTGCCAAATCAATTTCTTTGGCAAAAGCCGATAAGACATGATTCTCGCACAAAACTTTTTAAGATGATTTTTTTCGTTTTTTCGCCAATATCTCGAAATCCGTAGATCGCAGGCGAAATAATTCTTAGTACAAAATTAAAGATTTTTGAATTTGCTACAATTTTGAGCTAATACAATTTTTTGTAGGACCAAACGTATCTGAGCTACGAGGTGGAAAAAAAAAAGGGTTTTCTATTTTGACCTCTAAAGGAGGGAAGACGTCATCTAATCAAAAAAGTGTACTTAATAAAAGTTGTAGAGAATTTAATTACCTTGGAAATCAAGTATTGAGAATCAATTAGCAATCAACAGGTAGGGGTGGGGGTAAATTTAAAAAATAAATTTTTTACTCCAGAAGGACCTCGTATCTCAGAAACCTTTGGTCCTACAAAAAATCTTAGTAAATCAAATATATATCAAATTTTATAAGCTTTTATTTTGTTTTTATAAAATTGTTTAAAATTTCAATTTTTGAATGAAATTTGTTTTGTAATTTTTTTAAATTTACCCCCACCCCTGTCTATTTATCGTTAATTGCTTTTTGAGAGCTGTTTTGAAAAGGTAACTAAATTCTCTACAACTTTTATTAAGTACACTTTTTTGATTAGATGACGTCTTCCCTCCTTCAGAGGTCAAAATATAAAATCCTGTTTTTTTCCACCTCGTAGCTCAGATACGTTTGGTCCTACAAAAAATTGTATTAGGTCAAAATTGTAGCAAATTCAAAAATCTTAAATTTTGCAATAAAAATTATTTCGGCTACGACCCACGGTTTTCGAGATATTTGCGAAAAAACGAAAAAAATCACCTTAAAAACGCTCCTGACGCGCACGGGTTTCGGTTATGGACTTTTTTTGGTTAATCAGGGGATCAAAGAAACAAAATACCTTATTTTTTACCACCCCCAGGCTTAGATTGACTGGATTAAAATTCGCCACTCCTCGAAAGATTTTCCGTCCACCTCAAAATCGCATCTTTGATTAAAGACGAAGGTGAAGGGTGGATTTCTAGCCCCACCACCAAGACCGTCCGAGTGGAAAGATAGCCCCAACCCCTCCTATAGATGTTATACGACCTGGTTTTTGCCAGACACAAAGAGGGTGTTTATTATCTCTTTGAAAGGAAGAAAAAAAAAATTAATACAAAATTTCATCATTGACTTCACCCTAAAAAACATCTTCCATTAATTTCTTCTTTTATTAATTAAGTAAATATTAGCCATTCGTTCTTTTTTTAAATCGAGACAATACGTAAGCCACAAAAAACACCGAGGGTGCATTAATTAATAATTCCTCAACCCAACACGACTTAATTGCCTTCTTTCATTTTACCCTTGAGAAACACCTTTATCTTCTTTTTTTCATTATCTATGAAGACTTAACTTGTTTATTTTACCATAAATTACATTCATAAAGGAACTCTTTAATATAGAAAGCCGACGTAGATCCGTGATTTTTGTTTACTCGACTTTTTTGCCGCTTTTTTTGCTTTTTCAATACATCTCATTATGGAGTTTTGCCCATGTGTTATTCATTCGAAGATAAATTGATGTCCTTCAATGATTCAGCATGTAAGTCACATTTATTCCGAGAATTTTGTAGATTACCTAGCAGTGGCGGATCCAGAATTTGTCGGGAGGGGGCGAACCTTTAAAAATCAGAGCCCCCGCCCCTTTAAAAAAAAGTTTTAAACTTTTTCTTAAAAGAGTCTTAAAACGTTGATTTTGAAGTTTTTGACTAAAAATTTCCATTTCGAGGGTTTTAAAAAAAAATTATCTCTTAAACCGTTGATTTTGAGGTTTTTGACGAAAATTTGGCTCTTAAAACCTCGATTTTAAAGTTTTTGACTAAAAATTGTCTCTTGAAACGTTCATTTTGAGGTTTTTTTTTTTAACGAAAATTATCTCTTAAACCCTTGATTTTGAGGTTTTTAACGAAAATTAGCTTTATAAAACGTTGATTTTGAGGTTTTTGATGAAAGATTGTCTCTCAAATAACGTAAATTTTAAGGTTTTGGACGAAAAAGAGCCTTAAATTGTTGGTTTTGAGGTTTTTTGACGAAAAATGTCTCTTAAAACCTTGATTTTGAGGAAAAATATTTGCCTTTATAAATTTTGATTTTGAGGTTTTTGACGAAAATTTGGCTTTATAAAACGTTGATTTTGAGCTTTTTGGTGAAAGATCGGTTCTCAAATAACGTAAATTTTAAGGTTTTTTACGAAAAAGAGCCTTAAAACGTTCGTTTTGAAGTTTTTGACGAAAAGTGTCTATTAAAACGTTTATTTTGAAGTTTTTTAACGAAAAATAATTGTCTCTTAAAAGTTGGTTTTAAAGTTAATGACAAAAAATTGTCTCTTAAAACTTTGATTTTAAGGTTTATGACGAAAAAATGTCTCTTAAAACCTTGATTTTGAGGTTTTTTGAGGAAAAATATTTGACTTTATAAATTTTGATTTTGAGGTATTTGACGAACATTTGGCTCTTAAAACTTCGATTTTGAAGTTTTTGATGAAAAATTGGTTCTTTGAATGTTCATTTTTTTTTTTTTTTTTTTTTTTTTTAAATTTTGGCATTTTTTCATAAAATTGTCTTCATTATGGTGAATTTTGTGTTTTTTCTCCCTCTGGATCCGCCACTTTGAGAAAATTAGCAAGATTGAATAATCACACCCTCAATGAGAAGAATCTAAAAAATAATAAATGAATACATTAATTGGATTTGAAAGGCGTCTCCCCTTTTTTTTTTGTCCCTCCGAAGTCAAGAAACACAAATGGTCGCTTTTGTCGGATTAGTCACGAGGGCGTGTGCCTGTGTGGCCGAGCGATAAACAAATTGAGGGGATGACAATGTCGCGATGAAAATTGAGACCTTCAAGACCCCCTTTTTTCCTAACACCGTCCATCACCTTCTTTATTTCATTTTTTATCGATATCACACTCGATCGAACTTTTTGAACGGAAAGATTCGAAAAATAAACACGAAGAAGTCGTAAATTAAAAGTATATCTTGGTCGGATTTTATAAAGGGGACGTTTATGTTGATTTGTTTTCTGTATGTTTTAATAATCTGGTTTCGGAGGCTGGACGTAATTTTTACGATTTTTTTACTGCGGTCGTTTTCTCGGTAGCGGCTGCCCACTCACGTCTTCGACGGTGATCTTCCAGGCTCAAAACTGATTAAGCTTTTTTTATATTCACGCCTCATAAAACGACTTCATTTTCCGTTTGACAATTTCTTTTCTTTTGAAAGGATTAAAAAAACGTGTCGGGACCCGTTTTTTGTACTTGGATCGAAAAACAAGCCCAAAAATGCGTCCAAATGTTCAATTTAAAAAAAAATTTCCCTGCAGTATTATGAAATGGATCAAAATATTGGGTTGTGAGTTTAAAACTATTGAAGAAATCGAGAATTGAAGATAATTTTTATTCCATAAACCTCTAAAATAGGATAAAAACGTGAATTTTCTGACTTAATCTTGTAAAAAAAAAAAGTCAAAATCTGTCTAAAAAGTGTCTTATCTTGTCAAACTCTGGCTGGAAAGATCTTATCTTGTCGAAAAAGGTTCAAAACAAGACCAAATAGGATCTTTTCATGTCTAAAAGTGTCAAAAACTGGCTGAAACGTGTCTTTTCTTGTCACCAAGATACCAAAATGAGGCCATAAAGGGTCTTTTCTAGTCGAAAAAGGGACAAAATTACTCTGAAAGGGTCTTTCCTTGTCAAAAAGTGTCAAAAACTGGCTGAAACGTGTCTTTTCTTCTCACCAAGAGACCAAAATGAGGCCAAAAAGGGTCTTTTATAGATAAATAAGGGTCAAAATTACTCTAAAAGGGTCTTTTCTTAAAAGGGTCAAAAACCACTCTAAAAATTGTCTTTTCTTTTCAATAAGGGTCAGAATCTGACTGAAAAGGGTCTTTCCTTGTCAAAAAAGAGTCAAAATCTGGCTGAAAGGTGTCTTTTATGGTCAAAAAAGGGTCAAAATTACTCTGAAATGGTCTTTTTTTGACAAAAAAGAATGAAAATCACCCTAAAAAGGTCTTTAAGTGTCAAAAAAGTGTCAACATCACTCTGAAAAGGATCTTTTCTGGTCAAAAAGAGTCAAAATCTGGCTGAAAAGTGTCTATTCTAGTCGAAGAATGGTGAAAATTACTCAGAAAGTTTCTTTTCTTGTCAAAAAAGGGTGAAAACAACCCTATAAAGAGTCTTCAATTTTCAAAAAAGGGTCAAAATCACTCTGAAAAGGGTCTTTTCTTGCCAAAAAAGGGGCAAAATCTGGCTAAAAATAGTCTTTTCTTTTCCAAAAGGTCAAGATGTGGTTGAAAAGTGTCTTTTCTTTTCCAAAAAGTTTCAAAATCAGGCTGGAAAGGGTCTTTCTTGTCAAAAATATTATAAATATCTCCAAAATGGCTATTTTCATGTCAAAAAAGCTTCAAAATCAGGCTAGAAAGAATCTTTTCATAAAACGGACAGTAATTTCCTAAGGATAAAACTGTTCAGTTTCTTTCAAAAAAAATCTACCTAAAAAGCTTTTACGGACCTTTCCAATATACCAAATAACCACTCCACCACCTCCCATCACTCAGATACACCACAACCCTATACTTCCCAACATCACCCCAACCTCCCCCCCCCCTTCCCACCAAACTTCCCTACCTCCTTTCCTGTCTATAAACATAAATTATGAGAAAAAGACGATTTTCTGTCTTACATCCTTCAAATAGTACTTATGTGAAATAGGAGCTAAAACATCATTTAAATCACTTTAAAACCTTCCAATCATAGAACTAGAAACACTAAAATCTGCTTTAAAACGCCCATTTTTCCCCCAATCCCTTTTAAAAGGGTAAAAACGTCAATCTCCTCTCTAAAAACATTTCCATACTAATTAAGACAAATGGGATAAAGTAGCGATTAAATTTTCTATTCCTCCCTCCCGGATTAGGAGAGTGACATTAGCCATCAATAAAATATAAGTTCTCTACGGTTCTAGGGTTACTTTCTTTGTGAGTCAGTCTGACAATCGGTCCCGGGGACGGTGGCTAATTGGCCAGAAACGTCGCCTCTCATCATCAGAGAAGGGCTCTGCGAAGGGAGAGGACCTTTTAAATTCCCCCGCCTTTTTTGCCCTCCCAAAAGCTACGGTTTCGAGATTTTGATTACGAAGCAACGTGACAATGCGACTGATGACAGGGCCTTTATAATCGGACCGAATCTCTCTACACTTTAGTTCTATTGTTTCAATTCCCGATCCTTACAATAAAGCGGTAATTTAATCTTTAACCCTTTTGTGTGAAATCGCATCTCTAGGAGAATAGAATAGCAGAATCTTAGATTCGCCATTCATTTTATTTCTAACGTGCTGGGTCGGATAGTGCAGGGCCGGTCATCCCGATTTTGACCCTTTTTGGGCACGATGAGATCTTTTCAGCTCGATTTTTGATCCTCTTTGGGCATTAGGGGCTCTTTTTACCTCGATTTTTGGACATTAGGGGCCCTTTTTCTTCTATTTTTGGACATTAGGGGCTCTTGAGTCTTTTTGCCACGATTTTTGAAAACTAGGGGCCCTTTTTACTTCGAATTTTGGACATTAGGGGCTCTTTTCACATCGATTTTGGACACTAAGGGCCCTTATTACTTCGATTTTTAGACATTAGGAGCTCTTTTTACCCCAATTTTTAGACATTAGGAGCTCTTTTGAGTAGATTTTGTGCCTTTAAGACTCAAAGGGCCTTTTTAGCTTGAATTTTAATCCTTTTTTGACACTAGGGGCCCTTTTCACCCCGATTTTTGGACATAAGGGGCCCTTTTTTATTTCAAAATTTGGGCATCAAAGGCTCTTTTTATCTCGATTTTTGGACATTAGGAGCTCTTTTTACTTCGATTTATGGGCATTAAGGGACTCTTTTGAGTAGATTTTGTACCTTTAAGACTACAAAGGGCCTTTTTAGCTTGAATTTTAATCTTTTTTGAACAATAGGGGCCCTTTTTACCCCGACTTTTGGACATTAGGGGCCCTTTTTACTTCAAAATTTGGGCACTAGGGGCTCTTTTTATCTCGATTTTTGGACATTAGGAGCTCTTTTTACCTCGATTTATGGACATTAGGGGCTCTTTTGAGTAGATTTTGTACCTTTAAGACTACAAAGGGCCTTTTTAGCTTGAATTTTAATCCTTTCTGAACATTAGGGGCCCTTTTTACTTCGATTTTGGACATTAGGAGCTCTTTTAATCTCGATTTTGGACATTAGGAGCTCTTTTAATTTCGATTTTTGGACATTAGGAGCTCTTTTTATGTCGATTTTTGGACTTTAATGGCCCTTTTTATCCCGATTTTTGGACATTAGGGGCTCTTTTGACAAGATTTGGTACCTTTACGACTACAAAGGGCCTTTTTACCTTGATTTTTGATCCTTTTTGGACATTTGGGGCCCTTTTTACCTCAATTTTTGTACATTAGCGTCTCTTTTGAGTAGTTCCTCTTTTGAGTACCTTTAAGACTACAAAGGGCCTTTTTAGCTTAAATTTTAATCCTTATTGGACACTAGGGGCACTTTTTACCCCAATTTTTGGACATTAGGGGCCCTTTTTACTTCGATGTTTGGACATTAGGGGCTCTTTTTACTTCCATTTTTGTACATTATGGGCCCTTTTTACCCCAATTTTTGGACATTAGGGGATCTTTTTATTTGATTTTGTACCTTTACGATTACAAAGTTCCTTTTCACTTGATTTTTTATCCTTTTTGGACATTTGGGGCCTTTTTTACTTCGATTTTTGGACATTTGGGGTTCTTTTTAACCCTTGGTTTGACCCATTTTCCAAAATACAGGTTCGAGGGTTCAACAACTTCAATTTCTAAACATTCCCACTTTCTGGGAGCTATAGTTGACGTCTCATCTTCGTCCCTGTGTTTAAATCTATTGGGTAATTGACAGGTTTTAAGATGAGATCCTTGGGCGATAAGAAGGGTTCCTCGCCCTTATTTTTATTTCCTTTTTTTCGATTCTCACCTCCTTTCACACCTTTTGACGTCTCTCCAGCTATTATCGACTTAACATTTTATCTTCATTTTCGAACAAAGAGCCAGACATTCGATGACTTTTATGATTGCAAAGAGAGAACCTTCACTGGAAAAAGAATCGTGAAAACATGGAGACGAATTTCGCATTTTATTCATGAGATGTGCATTGATGAGAGTTGTAATCCCTGTTTAAATTTGATCTTTTTCGAATTGCTAATAGCTCTGTCAACAAAGAAATTGTTTATCTTTATCCTTTACGATGCTTGAGACAGAAAATTGTCATTTGTATACTGGTTTGTGTTTTTGTCGAGAAAAAGGATGTTTTAGGCAGAAAAATTGTCATTTTTATCCTGGTTTTAGGGGTTTTGTCGAGAAAAAGGATGTTTTAGACAGAAAATTGTCAATTTAACCTAGTTTTTTGAGGTTTTTGTCGGGAAAAAAAAAGAAAAGGAAAGGAAAAAAAAAGAGTTCTTAAGAAAATTGTGTCATTCATATCCTGGTTTTAGGGTTTTTGTCGAGAAAAGGTTGATTTAGACAGAAAATTGTCATTTTTGTCCTGGTATTAGGCTTTTGTCCAGAAAAAGGCTGATTTTGACAGAAAATTGTCAATTTAACCTAGTTTTTTGAGTTTTTTGTCGGGAAAAAAAAAAAAAAGAGTTTTCGACAGAAAATTGTCATTTTTATCCTGGTTTTAGGTTTTTGTCGAAAAGTTTTAGACAGAAAACTGTCATTTTTATCCTGGTTTTAGGTTTTCGAGAAAAGGTTGATTTAGACAGAAAATTTTCATTTTTGTCCTGGTATTAGGCTTTTGTCCAGAAAATGGCTGATTTAGACAGAAAATTGTCATTTTTATCCAAATGTTAGCTTTTTTTTTTTGTATAGAAAATGGTTGTTTTAGACTGAAAATTTTAATTTCTTAAGCAAAAATGAACCGTCCTGGTTAAAAATTTTTTTTCTTGTCTATTGTTTGGGTTTGACCTTCTTTTTTTATGGTTCCCGTATTTATGATTTATTTTGGAAGAAAGATCTTCTTTTACGTCTTTATTATCGTGATCGTGCGTAATACCTTCCTCTATAAAAGTGCATGTTTGTTCCTGCTCTAATCTTCCATGGAAATATCTGTTCCAGGTTTCGAAAGTGTTTAAAAATGGCGGACACCGGGGCTTCGAAATTCGTCGGGAAACTCTTCTTCAACTTCATTCAGACTAAATGCTTCGTGACGAAAATGCAAAAAGTCTGCACGAAACGCAACTGGAGGGGAAAGTGCAAATCGAGTTCCTACCAAGTGGTCGGCCATCTTCGAGAAAATCTTCTTTTTTGAGGAAAATCGTCCTAATTATTCAAAGATTTTCTTATCAATATCCTGTAGGTAAATTACCAAACCCAGTAACTTTAAAGATTCTCAAAATTAGAACCCTCAAGTTCACAATTTCAAGGTGGAAAACTGTTTTTTAAATATAAAATTTGTCTTTTTTTATAAACATGTCAAGAATCGTAAAGTCCGTTACAAAAAATGTTCCTCAATATAGAGATACCAACCGACAATGGTGCAATATTGAAATTTTTTTATGTAAATACCTACCTGCTAATTAGGAAATTTAATTTTTACTATTAGGCTATTACATAATATTTTATGTAAATTAATGTATAGATTGAGAATAGTGGTGTAAATAAATATTACAATGAATGAAAATCGTTAAATAGTTCAAAACCCATTCTTCGGAGGACTTCTAACAACTAGCGCTACCTAGCGACAGAAAGGCGAAGTAAAACATTTTTACTACTCTGCGGAAAATTACCTCTTGCTTTCTGTACTGAGGACAATTACGTCAGGAAATTTAAAAAAAAATTATTTTATTTTATTTTATCCATTTTACAAAATAGTTTTTATTCTGTTTAATACTCACAAATAAAATATGCATTTTTTTAAGAAAATTCGCAAGTTTGTACAAGCAGGGCACCCCTTTTATCTATATTTTTTATAATATATTCTTTTAATTACAATAATAAAATCACAAAATACATTGGCACCAAATTTTAACGAAAAATTGAGTGCTAACATTCTTCTAATTTATTATTTTATTTACTTAAATCTAAAGCGTTTTTATCTTTGAATAAATAAAGTAGAGAAAGTCGCTCTGTAGAAAAAAAAAAAATTGAATTTTATAGTTCTGGGAATCCACACTTGATTGCGCTAAGTTTTCCCATTTATTACTACAGAGCTATCTCTACTTTAAATAGACAAAGCGATTAAACAAAAAAAAAATTAATATCACAAAATATTTCTTTATTAAGATTGTTCTTGAGGAACAATATTTAAATAAAAGCTTTATTTAAGGCGACATAAATAATTAATATATCACAACAATACTTATTTAATACATAAAGGCAGCCTTAGAATGTATTTTCATTTCACATATAAATGCTAAATGTGCGACTTTAATACATAAAGAAATAACTTGGCATCTTAAAATCGTCTTTCGATTTTTGGCCTTAATGAAAGAAAAAACTTTGGTGTTTCAAATTAACTATTTCGTTCAATGGACTAGTTTTGACTATTCGGAATTTTGGCAGAAACAGTACTTTTTGAGATTGAAATCGCTGACGCATTTGCTTTGGGTAAAGTAGGAGTTGATTCTGCTAATGGAGTCGACGATCTGGTAGGTGTTTTCATGGGAAACGGTAGCTTCGAAGAGTCCATCGCCGGGTAAGGTGGAGAGAAGGATGACGAATTCTTCTTTTTCGTCTTGATGGTAGAAAACTTTACTTCGGAAAGAGACGACAGATTTGAGTTCAAGTCGAGCACATTTGGTCCCGTTTTGTACGGTCGATTTAGGCGGGTTGAGCACCATGCGGTTTAGCTCGGCAATGATATAAAGAGCGATGTCCTTCACTCTAGGTGTATGGGTCGACAACGTCTTATATTCTGCGCATGTACACCAATGGTTTGTAATTCCAGCATCGCCGCATGACCTCTTCCACGGGATTTCGTCAAAAAGCGAATGACATGACGGACACGCCTTAGTACCGTTTAGCTTCTCACCAAGAATATCCGCTATCGTCATATAAACATCATAAGGTGAAGTAAGTCTATATGTGTTTGTTTTCAAATTTTCGACGATTTCCGGATACTTTTTTCTATACCAATCAGGAAGCCAGAAATAAATATAAGGAAGGCGCTCCTCCATGTGTCCTACGTGTGTTTCGCGAATTTTTCCGAATCGCATCCCATGGTCGCTTACGTAGATGATAAATGTTGAATTTAGGATTCCAGTGTTGTTCATATCTTGGAGATAAGTGAGCATTTTGGAGTCGATCGCTGTGGGTGAGTTGAGCTCATTGTGGCTCATGCTGTTCATCCAGAAGAGAGAAAAGGTTGGCACATTGTTGAATTGTAATGCGAATTCTAAGGAATAGTTGAGTATGTGGTCTATACTTAAGGTTGGACCTAGGCAGACGTTTAAGCCTGAAACTATTTTGATTTTGGTGTACTTTTCTGCGGCTAAATAAAAAGGTCGCATGTAAAAGTCGACGGGACGTTTGACGAATCCGACTTTTTTGTAGTTAAAAGAGCTCATGGCGGGTTCATCTTCGCCGTAGGCTGTTATGTAGTTTTGCTCGGTGAAGTTTTTCCAGATTATGGGGCATTCGTCGAGTTTGGTCTGGTAGTTGGGCCAGCATTCGGATTTTATCTGAGCGACGGTCCTGCCGGTCATAATCGCCATAAGATTCGGATAGGTGTTGTCGTCTATTTTGTTGTAGCCTTTTAGGGTGAACCAGTCGTTTTTTTCAAGATAGGAGGCCGTCTTGGGCATCGTTCGCAGAAGGTTCAATCGTGAAATGGAATCCAAACCGATTATCATGACACCCAATTTCTCCTTTGGGGCTTCAGGACTTTTCCAGTATTTCACTTTTTCATCCGCCCTCGTCACATTACCGATAAATGCGTGCATGTTAACGTATACGTCCTTAGTGCTCTTCCCATTTTTATGAGAACAAACGACCTTCACGAATTCTTCATCTCCTGTGAATGTATGGTTGCTTTTTAAAGTTGTACACTTTCCCACACTAAAAAAAGACAAAAATTTATTACTTCTTGAGGTTTATGTCCAGCGTAACAAAAGTCAGTGTTGGGAATAATCGTAATCCACCACAAAAAGTAGTCATAGTCTGTTCAAAAGTGTATAGAGAATCAAAATACAATCATAAAATATAGTTTGATTGTGATAAGAAGGTTCAAAGTCCACCAGAAAGAGAAATGAAAGTCTATCAACAAGTGCAAAAAGGTCAAAGTCCTCCTTAATGACAAGTAAAAGTTTATCGAAAATATACAAAGTCCTCCCTAAAGAGTCCTTCTAGTCGAAAAACGGTGAAAGTCCACCAGGAAGACAAATGACAGTCTATCAAGTATCAAAAAATGCTAGAATGATCTATGTCTTACCTATAGAAAACTATTTGGCGAAAAAGGGTCAAAGTCCCCCAGAAAAAGAAGTAAGGGTCTAAGAGATCAAAGTCCACCTTGTAGGGGTCTTCTAGTCGAAAAAGGGTCAAAGTCCTCCCTGTAGAGGTGTTCTATTCGAAAAAGGGTCAAAGTCCTCCCTGTAGAGGTCTTTTATTCGAAAAAGGGTCAAAGTCCTCCCTGTAGATGTCTTCCAGTCGAAAAAGGGTCAAAGTCCTCCCTGTAGAGGTCTCCTAGTCGAAAAAGGGTCACAGTCCTCCCTGTAGAGGTCTTTTAGTCGAAAAAAGGTCAAAGTCCTCCCTGTAGAGGTCTTCTAGTCGAAAAAGGGTCAAAGTCCTCCCTGAAGAGGTCTTCTAGTCGAAAAAGTGTCAAAGTCCTCCCTGTAGAGGTCTTCTAGTCGAAAAAGGGTCAAAGTCCTTCCTGAAGAGGTCTTCTAGTCGAAAAAGGGTCAAAATTCAAAGTCCTCCCTGTAGAGTTCTTCTAGTCGAAAAAGGGTCAAAGTCCTCCCTGTAGAGGTGTTCTATTCGAAAAAGGGTCAAAGTCCTCCCTGTAGAGGTCTTTTATTCGAAAAAGGGTCAAAGTCCTCCCTGTAGAGGTCTTTTATTCGAAAAAGTGTCAAAGTCCTCCCTGTAGAGGTCTTTTATTCGAAAAAGGGTCAAAGTCCTCCCTGTAGAGTTCTTCTAGTCGAAAAAGGGTCAAAGTCCTCCCTGTAGAGGTCTCCTAGTCGAAAAAGGGTCACAGTCCTCCCTGTAGAGGTCTTTTAGTCGAAAAAGGGTCAAAGTCCTCCCTGTAGAGGTCTTCTAGTCGAAAAAGTGTCAAAGTCCTCCCTGTAGAGGTCTTCTAGTCGAAAAAGGGTCAAAGTCCTTCCTGAAGAGGTCTTCTAGTCGAAAAAGGGTCAAAATTCAAAGTCCTCTCTAAAGAGGTCTTATAGTCGAAAAAGGGTCAAAGTCCACCAGAAAGACAAGTAACCGTCTATAAACAAATTCTTGAAAGATCCTCCCTATAGATATCCATTAGTCGAAAAAGGATCAAAGTCCACCAGAGAGAGAAATAAATTAAAAAGCCTCGAGGCAGCCTCGAGAAGCAGCGGATTTCCTCCGGAAAGGCCTTCCCTAAGCCTATCTTTGATGTCCTGGTTATCCCCCCCCCCGCCACCACAGTAAAATAATGAAATGGGTCTCTGAGCCCGGAGCCTCCATCGCACCGACCACAATAGCTTAAATTCCTCTAGAAATCAGCGAAAAATTTTCAAAGCCTATGGCTCAGTATATTTCAATTAAAAACCACGTGATTTTCACCGCCAAAAGTTCAAATTCTAAAATAAATTTCATCAATGCCCTAAGAAGTAGCTTCCTCTTCGTATGCGGGCTTGATCTGTTGTCAAATGTGAATTCTCTGTTCATGAGCAGCTCCTATAATCGATTTCGACCATCTCCTGCTCTTATTTCCTAAAATGACGAAATTCCATTTAAGTCCCTCAGGAGAGTCTCAGAACCGCTTAGTCGATTCCAACTCTCTTCTACTATGGTCCTCGGGCCATAATATATTTCCGTCACCATTTCCAACCATCTCAAACTTTCGGGTATCGAAAAAATCACGAAATTCCATTTAGGCCCCTTAGCCAAGTACCAGAACCTATTTTGAGATTTTAACTGCTATTAACTATGATCCTCGGCCCCTAGGACCTTCCCCTCACGATTTTCAACCATCTCAAACCTTCAGGTTCCGAGAAAATCACGAAAATGCCCTTTATGCCCTAAGCGAAGTACCAGAACCGCTTGCTCGATTCAAGCCATTTTCAATAGGTTTCCTTCTCAATTTTTTTAGGCCCTAAATACATAGTTTCATTAACCTCATGCCAAAATTGCTCCAGTTATGCGATGAACATGTACATATATATATATATATATATATATATATATATATATATAATATATATATATATATATATATATATATATATATATATATAAACATGAAAGGAACATCCTATATTTTTGTGATCCCCAGAGCTTCCTGATCACGAATATATAAGCCTCTAGCCTGGGAGCCTCCGTGACGACCACCTCAATAGCCTACTTTCCTACGGAAATCCGCTAAAAATAAAAATAAAATAGAATCATCCTTACAAGAGTCTATATTTTGTTAAAAAGGGTGAAAGTCCTTCTACTATTTTTCACGTTGCCAGCCTCCCCCCCCTATCCTAAAGGCTTTTTTCGTCAAAAAAGAGCGATCATAACAAGAGTATTAAGGAAAAAGGGTCAAAGTCCAAATGTAAGTCAAGTCCACCTGATTGCCAACAAACTAACATACTCGTATAAATCATCCGCCTTCGTCGATGTCGAATCTAGAGGGAGATTGATCCTCGTTATAGTCGAATAGCAGCAAGTGACTTCTTTGTTTTTCGCGTACTTCTTCAGCTGCTCCTGATGTAAAATAAGAACATGTGCGGTCGCGTTTATCCGCTTCAACGACGTCAACATCGGTAACGACGAACATTTCGGCAACTTCTGCTTCGCAAAAAGCGATTTTATGCTCTCATCGAACGGTTCTATATCAGGAATCCTACAGCTCGGATTCCAAACTATATAACCGTCCGCCTTTTTCGTCAAATTCGTCGCATTTGTGTTCACGTAAGAAAAATAAGAAGCTGCAACGAATACTTAACTTAAGAATATATTTTCTAAATCATTCCATCACTTACAAAGAGGAGCGGAATCTCTTTTCTGTATAAGTCTCGAATAGTCCAATTTTCGAATATCACCGATGAGATAAAGGGCGATTAAAATGGTACCCAAAATAAAACCAATAATAACTTTCAGGCGCGGTCTATTGTAATTCGAATGCAAAATGAAGTATCCTGAAACAAAATTTAAAAATCAAGCACTTTTTTGTTGAATCTCATGTTGAATAAACCAATTTATCCAGTTTTATATGCAAATCAGGTTAATCAATTTGACGTTTTCTTCAATTAAAAAAATGTCTTTTCAGAACACGCACATTATTTTAAAGGTACGAAGGGCACAACTTCGTCCTGCTAATTTTAAGCAAGAATGTTGATTTTTCTGCTCGAATCAACAAGATATGATTCTATCAGTAGGCAAAGGGTAACTTTTTTCCTCTCGTGAGCAAAGCCTCCAATGATAACGTAGTTAGGGATAGGGGATATGCGGGCTAGTTAGTAGTTGGGGTTGGGGGATGAGGGGGCTAGTTAGGGATAGGAAGAGTAGTTAGGGGATTGGGGGTAATAGGGGAGGGAGAGTTAGGCTAAACGGTGTGCGTCATGATGGGAGTAATTGTGTGTTTGGTTGGGGGGGGGGATTTAAGATGTAATAGTTGTAGGGTTGGCGCAAAGACAATCTGGTGATTTTGGGTACAAATGGTGAAATTTATTGAGGGAGTAGCTAGGGAGTTTATGCATGGGGCTAGTTGGGGGTGATGGGAGGGAGAGATTTGGGGTTGAATTCAAATGTTGAAGTGAATAGTTGGAAAAATTACCGTCAGGTGGTAGCACCTGAAGACCGGTTTTAAATTTCAATTTCCGTGTTTTCTCCGAAACTACTGAACCGATTTTTGATTTCTCAATCTTATTCGTTCAAGGAAAAATTAAGTATTTTCATGATGTCTCCAAAATTCGTGAGCATAGGATATAAAAGGCTCTTTCAGAAAATATTTTTCAAAAGAGTAAAAAATCGCACATGAATACATCGGTTTATTTTTAAATGATTTAAAAAAAAAATTTTTTATTAAAAAATATTCATTAGATCCGGAGAAAAAGCCGGAAACGTGAATCCACGTGGTTTAGGACAGCCTTAAAACGACAAACCCATTTTTATATTCAAAAAGATGATTATTGATGGCGAATTTCCAAGTGGAAAACGGTGTATCAGGGTTCGTTAATCACAGAGGCGATATCCTCTCTAAAACAACAGAAATCCAGGCTTCCACCTACCTCTGACGTTTAAAATCCGGCCACATACCCTACTCATGCGTAACAATTTATAAAAATATTCGCTAATATAAATGCTAGTAGGTTACTATCATGACAGGGTGAGGCCCACTTCAATTCCCCCTCCAAATTGTGCTTTCTTATCAGCGTTTTCGGGAGTGAGAATAAAAGGATTAAAAGGATTCATCCAATCAACAGATTGCTGGACAGTGAAGTCTGACTATCACGCTTTGCCGCTAAAATATTAGAAAATGGCATTGATGGGCGATGTCCAGTGTACCGAGAACTGCTAACAGAGAAGTTAACGAGTGTCTGGAAAATTCAAATACCATAAGGAAGAGAATGGGCCAGGAAGAATCGATTGCCTTGACAAGATATCACTCTAGTGTGGACATGCCTACACTTCAACGTATTTCCGAAGACAAACTACCAGCCTGGATTGGTCACCAGAAGGAAGACCTAAGGGTCAACGTGTTTTATGACTTGTCAGGAGTTGCACAAATCCCAGCTACTTCAATCCTCAATACCTTGGTAACGATTTTTCAACATTTCATTAAAACATCCAGTGCACGATTTCATCACTAATCTTTAAACTTCCACACTTTTGGATTTTATTAAAGCTCTCACTCTTCAAATGTCAAAAACTGACATAAAACATATTCGATTCACAAGAACGAATCGTCCATAACGTCACCAATTTTCGAACGATTTCATAGTTATTAAACCGTTAGAAAGCAAATTTAGAGCTACAAAAGTTAAAATATTTCTTTTTTACACAAAATATAAATCGTTCAGGAGATAAGTAGGTATGGATTAGTGAGATATGGTAAGGAAATAAGGAAAAGGGGAAGCACATCTAAACAAAAGGTTGCAAATATGCATGAGTGGTTTAATATTATCAGTTTGCGGTCATTAAATGAATGATAGAGAATCTGTCAGCGTTTCAAGTTATGTTATTTCGTAATTTAATTATCGATTGAGTCAATTATGGGTTGAATATTGGTTCTTAGGAGGTCAATTATGATGTTTTTGAAGAAAAGTTGGCTCTTAAAACGTTAATTTTGAGGTGTCCGACAAAAAAATTGACCGTTAAAATGTTGATTATGACGAAAAATTGGCTTAAAGTGTTAAAGGTACGAAAAATTGGCTCTTAAAAGGTTAAGTTTGAGGTTTTGTTGGACAAAAAACACTCTCTTAAAGCTTTAATTTTGAGGTAGTAGACGAAAAATTGGCTCTTTGAGCGTTAATTTTGAGGTTTTAGACGAAAAATTGGCCGTTGAAATGTTGATTATGACTTATGAGGTTTTAGAAGAAAAATTGGCTTACGAGGTACGAAAAATTGGCTCTTAAAAGGTTAATTTTGAGGTTTTATTAGACGAAAAATTGGCGATTAAAACGTTAATTTAGCGGTTAAAATGAAAAATTGGCCGTTGAAATGTTGATTTTGAGGTTTTAGAAGAAAAATTGGGCCTTAGAACGTTGATTTATAGGTTTTAGCCAAAAATTGGCTCTAGTTTAGGTTTTTGACGAAAATTGGGTCTTAAAATTGATTGTTCATTTTTATTTAAGATTTTGATGGACAATCGGCTCTTAAAAAGTTAAATTTTGGTTTTTGACGAAAAATTGTCTCTTAAAACGTTAATTTTGAGGTTTAAAACGAAAAATTGGCCGTTGAAATGTCGATTTTGAGGTTTTAGAAGAAAAATTGGGCCTTAGAACGTTGATTTATAGGTTTTAGTCAAAAATTGGCTCTAGTTTAGGTTTTTGACGAAAAATTGGGTCTTAAAATTGATTGTTCATTTTTAAGATTTTGATGGACATTCGGCTCTTAAAAAGTTAAATTTTGGTTTTTGACGAAAAATTGGCTCTTAAAACGTTAATTTTGAGGTTTAAAACGAAAAATTGGCCGTTGAAATGTTGATTTTGAGGTTTTAGAAGAAAAATTGGGCCTTAGAACGTTGATTTATAGGTTTTAGTCAAAAATTGCACTTGAAGAGAATACGTATGCTGGGATGACTGTGAGGAATCATTCGATTCAATTTGGAGTGAAATCCCTCACAGCAAATGGTTGTTCTGCGGGTTGAGGAGTAAAATTTAGCCCACATTGAAGGGGGAAACGCGAGTTGGATAGGACGTAGTTATCACGCACGTAGTCAAAGAAAACGGCAATATCGTCTGGCATTATTAAGAGCAAGTCGAACACAAAGCAGTCCTCCACTTCATTGGGTTCTAGAAATGAGAGTCCAAACACGGCCCTCAAACCCAAAGCTTTGGCCAATGTGAAAGCGGCAACCAGCAAGTGGCACCAACTGCTGTTCATAGTCCGCAAAAACAGTTTTAGGTGATAAAATGAGGCCCTGTTTTCTGCATGCATCACAAAGACTGCGGAAGAGCTCCACGTTCGCTTTTCATGGATTCCATCTTAACAATGATAACGAAAAAATGACCACTGGGTCTCAATTCGTTGTTTGTCAACAACGCCCTGGTCTCAATTCACCTCCTCAGGTAGAAATTTGGATTAGCGGGTCTCAGTTCACCAAACACGGGTCCTCCGGATAGTGCCCCCCTCCCCCCGGTTACGACTGGTGATATGAGGGGGGGTTGTGATTTGACTAGCAATTCGTTTCCGCCGTATAATGCGAAAACAGCTGCAAGATAAAATTACAGCTGCTCTAATAACTGTTACTTTACAAAAAAAAAAAAAAAAAAAAATTATTTTACTTATTTTAAGCGATGGACAATAAAATGTGGTCCTCGAATATTTAAGCCTCGTCTGGCATTATTGGCAAGATTCCGAGTTATATTTACGGAGTTGGAAAAGCATAAAGTTTACCTGTTTTTAAAAACATTTTTTTGTTTTCTCGCACATTCACGGTATTCTCACACCCACGCGATTTTAAAAAATGATGTACGCGGAAATGGGAGAGACTGAAAGATGCGGGAATCTCGGAAGAAAACTAAGCGTGGCGCATGTCTCCGCTTGAAGAGGGAATCGGACGCTAAACAAAATATTCTGAGATAAAATATTTTTATTCTAGTGGCCAGCTGGGAAGGTGAACCATCCATATGATTTTAAGTCATTCCATAATAAAATCCATCATTTTTCGAGAACATTAATTTAGGTAATAAAAATTGTGCTTTCAAGTAATCTTTTGTCTTTGACTAGTTGGAGGTTGTCCACTTTGATAAGGATCACTTGGTGTTCTGATGACACTTGTGGGCGGAGATACCAAATGAAGGGAATAAAACATTTTGAGATGTAAAAGGGTATCTTGCCTTGTTAAAAAAGGGTCAAAGTCCACCGAAGCATAACAATAAAGGGTCAAAGTCCTCCCTTAATATGTTGGTTCGGTAAAGGCTCAATTTGTCAATGGAGTCAGTCAATAAATGTGTCAAAGTCCACCCTACGTCACTATTCGTGGCCCTAAGACCAAATAAAACACGTTTTTCGGTCAATAAATGGTCAAAGTCCACCCTAAACGTGTATATTCGTGGAATAAGGGCTCTAAGTTTGCCTAAAACACCTTCTCGTCAATAAGGGTCAATGTCCACTCTATAAGTGTCTATTCATGGAATAAGGGCTTAGTCCGCCTAAAACACGCTTTTTATCTCAATAAAGGGTCAAAGTCCATCATATAACTGCCTATTCGACGAATAAGGGCCTTAAGTTCGCCTACAAAACGTTTTTCACCTCAACAAAGGGTCAAAGTCCATCCTATTCGAGGAATAAGGGCCCTAAATGCTCCTAAAACCCGTTTTCCGGTCAATAAAGGGTCAAAGTCTACCCTAAAAGTGTCTATTCGTGGAATAAGTGCTCTATGTCCGCCTAAAACACGTTATTTACCTCAATAAATGGTCAAAACCCGTCCTATAAGTATCTATTCGAGGAAAATAGGCCCTAAGTTCTCCTAAAACACGTTTTTCCGGTCAATAAAGGGTCAAAGTCTACCCTAAAAGTGCCTATCCGTGGAATAAGTGCTCTATGTCCGCCTAAAACACGTTTTTAACCTCAATAAAGGGTCAAAGTCCTTCCTATAAGTATCTATTCGAGGAATATGGGCCCTAAGTTCTCTTAAAACACGTTATTTACCTAAATAAAGGGTCAAAGTCCATCTTATAAGTGTCTATTTGAGGAATAAGGGATCTATGTCCTCCTAAAACACGTTTTTTCTATTCAATAAGGGTCAAAGTCCTTCCTATAAGTATCTATTCAAGGAATATGGACCCTAAGTTCTCCTAAAACACGTTATTTACCTAAATAAAGGGTCAAAGTCCATCCTATAAGTGTCTATTTGAGGAATAAGGGATCTATGTCCTCCTAAAACACGTTTTTTCTATTCAATAAGGGTCAAAGTCCACCCTAAGTGTCTATTCGTGGAATAAGGGCCTATAACACGGTCTTTCCTAAAAGTGTTTTTTCGTCCTAAAAGGATCAGATTCCACTTATGAAATGTCCTCGCCCAAAAAGGTTGAAAGTCCAAAGGATAAAACATCCACTGGCCACCAACCCGGTAGCTTTATCATTAATTATCAACTTAAAGAAACGACCATCATAGCAATGACGCCGGCCATTAAGTCATAGCATGCATTATGCATCCTATTCCTTGTATAATATCAAGTCTTTCCCTCACGCATTCTGTTAATTCTCATTACCTTGCTAAGTGTTTTCTCATTTGTTTCCCAAAAAGTGTTCCAAAAGATACAAAAATAAACTCTCTTCTCGAAATAAACGCTCCCACTTGAGGCAATCTTCAAAAATTGAAACGTGACATTGACCCAATGACCTTAAAATTCGTATTTCAAGCAAAAATTGGACAATAAAATGCAGTACCACCAAGGCCTCAGTTTTTTGCAGAAAAGACGATAATAACAGAATATTTCTAATGATACTCGTATTTTCAACGCAATTATTTATAATTTCAATATAAAATAAAAATTACAGATTAATGACAGCACGATTTCATGATTTCCAGATGCATCGATAATTTTATATGGATAAAAAAACTCTTTTAAGGCGGAGACGACCATTATTTTTGTTTGTTTCTGAGTCAATAGATCGCAGCACATTCGGCCCCAAAAGTTTTTTCCTCGTTTTGGGCACTAAAAATGGTCCGATTTTTTTTCTGAAAAGCGCATTCTCTTTGATTCGGAAAACTCTAGACTGATATGAGAGCACTTTTTCCGAAAAAAATTTTCTTCCGGAAAATCGGGAAACGAATTTTCCGGGAAAACTTTTTTTCAAAAAAACCAGGTATACGTTTTGTAGGGTACAACGGGCTGTTTCCAAATCTGTTAATAATTTCAAAATCGGTTAAAAAACGGCGTCGTAATCGCTGTCACAAGATTTAGACGGTGGGGTGGGGAGCGTCTGGGGGTCGTAAATCAAGATTAGACGGAGATGACAGGTGCAAAGCATTTTTTGACCTAGAAAAGCTTATTTGTGCTTAAGCAGAATGGACAGTGTGCTTCAGACTGGGTGATTTTGTTGAACTTAACGACCTTCAATAGTTAACCTAAATGAAACTAAAAACTTTACCGTATTTAAATAAAGTCTTTTTTGAGTGGCCATGACTGCAATGTAGTTTGCCGTTAGCGTTGCCGTTGAGAATCGGCTTGGACATATCGTTCACGAATAGGTCCTTTTCATTTTTTCACCTTTCGTGGCACTCAGCGATCTTTGCAGATCCATTCGAAAACCTGAAGAAAAAAGAAATTGGAATAAATTCGAACAAAATAAGACGTCAAAGGGCGATTTGTTGGCAAACAAAACGATTGTCAGCACCTCTAATGACATAAAATTACGTCCATTGTACTAAGGTCTTTCAACTCCAAAACCCTTTGATCGCCCTTTAGAAAGACATCGACCATTTATAATTCAAATCGTTGACATTTGTTTTAGTGCAAAAATAGAGCAAAATGATGAATTTTTGTAACAATTTTTGTTGCTGTTGATATGTTATCAGTGGGATATCCGTCGGTATCAATTGATAAAAAAGCCGAAATTATGGGCCGGAAAAATAGGCGTGACCGTAATGTTGAAAAAAATAATAAGGGAAATAAATGACTCACCCTGGACGACGGTTGAGATTAGGAGACATACTGAGGGTGACTACTCTGTATGTAGATCCTCGGACCCTCTTCGGGAAACTTTATTGACTGGCGCGTGCGCCTTTTTGTGGAGACGGCGAGGGGCGAACCGCGTTTTCCACCCCATTCCAATTCTTGTCTGGAAAGGAACGTTCCTGGCTCCGGAACGGCGCCTTTGATTTGAAAAGCTTCGATTGCCAAAACGTTAGAAAAGACCGAGATGTTCAAACTCGAGAACTGCCGGACGCCTGGATTGTAGCCTCATTTTGGAAAAGTCTCTAATTTTCCGAGGAAAACAACGATAATCCAATTATAAACCAAAATCTGATATCTCGAGAACGAATGGACCGATTTTTAAAGTTGACCCCTTTTTGCAAAGCTCTTTTTATAGTCTTTCAAAAATATTAAGCAGTTTGATATCTTAAATCCAACTGTTTTTGAGATATTTGAGTCCAAAGTTTATAAAAAGGTAATGAAGGTATCTAACTTTAAACTCTGATATCTCGAGAACAGTTCGACCGATTTTTAAAGTTAACCCCTTTTTGGAAAGCTGTTTCATACTCTTTCAAAAATATTAAGCGGTTTGATCTCTTAAATTCAACTGTTATTGAGATATTTGAGTCTAAAGTTGAAAAATCAAGGGATAACTGCTTAGGTGGAAAAATAGAAACGCATTAAAAAAAAAATTATATTTACAAAATAAATAAGCATTTGACATTTTGTACTCCTTTATTTTCAGGAAGACATTTTTCTCGTTGACAAATAAAATTATTTTTAAATAAATAAATAAAATGGAGGATCGAAAACTGGCCTTCGTATTCTGAAAGTTGGAGATCACATTTTTGGGCATTCTGAAACATAAAAAATGAAGCATTAATGTGGCTTATGATTGCCTTATAAAAGGAAGAAGCTTTGATGTCCCCAAATGTCACAAAACGTTCAAATACATCGCATGTTTTCATCAACATAAAAATTTATTTGTCTGCAAACAATTTAACCGCCCTTTTGACAGAAAGATCGATTTTGAATAGTCGAGATTGAAAGATTAACAGAAAATTTCACCTCTATCATCGATCATTCCGTGTAATTTGGTCTATTACAGGGACACGGGAGGTAAATGGCTCTAGCATGATGTGAATAAAAAAAATTGTTTTTGATAAGACATGACAAATGATAATAGATAAGACAAAATTGAGTTTTCAGCGAATGTAGTTTTGGGAACCACGAGGTGTCAAGATCGATCGCGATTATACATTCATTGAGTTCTCGCTTCTAAAAATAGTTGCGCCTTTATTTACACTTTCGTTTATTTCGTTCTGGGAAAATGGTGGAAAAGAGGAAAGTGAGCAATAGAAACTTTAAAAATAATCATTCATCACCTCCCCTACCATCCTAGAGCCTCCTCAACCCTTTCCCACCTTCCCCAGATTCAACCACCTCCCTTCACTCTCCCATCACCCTATCCTTGTAGACCACTTTCGAAACCTCCTCGACTCCCCAACTTTTTTCCTTCCTCCCCCAACTTCTTCCAACACCTCCACTACTTACCTAGACCCAATTCGGCCCTCCCCTACCTCTCTCAACGTTTAACCATCCTCCCCTATCTTCCAAAACCTCGCTACACTCACCCATCATTTAACCTATCCTCCTAGAAACTCAGCCATCTCCCTTCAACCTTTTTCCTTACCTAGACCACTTCCCACCACCTACCACACTCTCCCATCTCCACCCCAACCCTCCTAGACCCTACCCACCACCTCCCATACTTTCATATTTCTCCCCTACCATCCACCTCCCATACTCTCTCATCTCCTTCCCTACCCTCCTAGACCCTACCCATCACCCCCATACTCTCCCATCTCCTCCCCTACCCTCCTGGACCCTACCCACCACCTCCCGTACCCTCCCATTTCCTCCTAAACCCTACCCACTACCTCCCATACTCTCCTACCTTCTCCTCAACCCTCCTAGACCCTACCCATCACCTCCCATACTCTCCCATCTCCTCCCCTACCACCACCTCCCATACTCTCCCATCTCCTTCTCTACTCTCCTAGACCCTACCCATCACCTCCCATACTCTCTCATCTCCTCCCCTACCCATCACCTCCCATACTCTCCCATCCCCTCCCCTACCCTCCTGGACCCTACCCACTACCTCCCGTACCCTCCCATCTCCTCCTCAACCCTCCTACACCCTAGCCACTACCTCCCATACTCTCCCATCTCCTCCCCAACCCTCCTAGACTCTACCCACCACCTCCCATACTATCCCATCTCCTCCTCAACCCTCCTAGACCCTACCCATCACCTCCCATACTCTCTCATTTCCTACCCTACCCATCACCTCCCATACTCTCCCATCTCCTCCCCTACCCTTCTGGACCCTACCCACTACCTCCCGTACCCTCCCATCTCCTCCCCAACCCTCCTAGACCCTACCCACCACCTCCCATACTCTCCCATCTCCTCCTCAACCCTCCTAGACTCTACCCACCACCTCCCATACTATCCCATCTCCTCCTCAACCCTCCTAGAACCTACCCATCACCTCCCATACTCTCTCATTTCCTACCCTACCCATCACCTCCCATACTCTCCCATCTCCTCCCCTACCCTTCTGGACCCTACCCACTACCTCCCGTACCCTCCCATCTCCTCCCCAACCCTCCTAGACCCTACCCACCACCTCCCATACTCTCCCATCTCCTCCTCAACCCTCCTAGACCCTACCCACCACCTCCCATACTCTCCCATCTTCTCCTCAACCCTTCTCAACCCTCCTAGACCCTACCCACCACCTCCCATACTCTCCCGTCTCCTCCCCTACCCTCCTAGACCCTACCCTGCCACCCTAGCTTCCCCGTAAGGGCCTCCTCGTGGATTTAAAGGCAATACAATTTTTTTTAATTTAGAAGTACATACTAAGAGACTTACTACAAACGGAACAACTAGTTTCGTCTGAATTATCTCCGCAACCGTCGCGTCCGGAGCAAGCGACAGCAGTTGATCGACATCTTCCGTTTCCGCATCTAAAAGGGCAGAAGTTGGCTGGACCTTTCCCTAAACAAGCTCCCTCAGGTTCGTCGCTTCCATCCGGGCAAGTCAACACAGCATTGCAGAATTCATGACCGCCAACACAAGTTCCATCTTTACATCTATAAGTCCCCCTCGGGCATCCTACAACAAAAAAACGAAATTGAACCATCGATTTGACCTAAAAAAAATGTTTCATGACAATCGTTTCTATTTTAGTTGATCCTGCAAATGCTTAACAGTGGAGACATTCAGGTCGCGCGGGTTTAGCGTTTTAAACATAAAGGCGAAAACCTACCTCGGTTCGCCAAATCCTTGCAGTTAAACTCGTCTTCGCCTGCCGGACAATCAGCAACTCCGTTGCATCTCAGCCCAGCAGAAATGCAAACCGTCGGCTTCGATCTTGCACATTTAAAGGACGTCCTAGGACAATGGCTTTGGCAATCTTCATCTTCACCACCTGGACAGTCGCTCCTCCCATCGCACACCAAATACCAGCTTATACACTTTCCACTCCTCCGACACTATAAAAAGAAATCGATTTTTAAAAAACTTAAAACAAAATGGCGCCTATAATTAATTCAAAAACCTCGATCAATAAAGGATTTCGATTTATTCTCCAGGCCTCTTAACCCCTAGGGAGGCTTCTAAAGGTCATAACTTCTAGTTGACTCACTTTTGAAGATGAGAAAACAAAAATGCGTGATTAATTGCCTTGTCCCAATTTATATTCATTGTTTTTCCTAGATTAAAGCATGTCATTCATTGCTCCATGTAATTAAGTTCTTCGGAACCAGTAGATAGCGTGTGCCATTCAATTATTTCCCATGAGCTCAAAAAACAAACAATACAAAACCGTTCAACGCATGTTCACAGAAGATCGATGCGCGTTACTTAAGGGAGCAATATTTTATAATAAAAATAGGTAGATTTTCTGAAAGAAATCTACCTAAAAAAAAGAAGGGACGAAAGGTGCAACAGGTGCTAAAATCAATGTCCGCATTAACCTTCTACGACCTTTCCCTCTATTATTAACTTCTTCCCTTTTATAGCTAAATCACGTCTTTTGGGTGCTGCTGTGGCAGCTGAAATTAGAAGAGTTTAATGCAAAAAGGGCTGTTTTCGAGATTTCTAGGTTTGAGAGAACAATTTGGCCATCCCAAATAGTGGCTTCCACATCAGGAATGCTCCAGAGCCTCCTGGAAGATTTTGGACATTATCGTGAACATCGTGAAGGGCATTCTGCAGCACAGTATATATGGGAATCAGCTTGAAGAATCTGCAGCCGCATCTCTCATCTTTCAGCAACCAGGCCACACTGTACAGCCAGTTCATCTTCTCCAGCGACAAGCACTGCGAACTTCAAATCCTTCAATCTCACTATGTGGTGTTTCATTTTTCCACTCTCTAGGTGTCTTCTCACTTGGGCCGTATAATTAAAGTCAACTCTCGTCCGCTCCGAATTCTTAAGGTTCATTGTTATTCGTTTGTTAAAAAGAATGACTTGTTAACCGTTCCAGACGAAAGTCTCCACAAAAGAAATAAGGACAAAAAAAGGGTAGAAATGGAGAAATACGTCATGGCGTGCTTAAGAGGTAATCGATGATATTTAAGCACGCACTAAAATTAAAGAATCGACAAAGCTTACTTGAAAGGTCCCTTTGTGGCAGCCGGTCGATGACGCGGAACAAGTCCCGTTGTTAACGATGCAATCGCAGACTCCATCCCTGCATACCGAGTTCGGATCGGCGGCTTTGCATTGCTGATCCGAGGCGCAGAAAAGCCCTAACGAGACCGGATGAAAGAGGACTTCTCCGTGACGTAGTTGCTCAGCTATAAAAGATATAAGAAGGAACCCGTTCTTAAATAACTTACAAGTATGCGGTCTATGTTTTCGAGGTGGCGGTTGCCTCGATGCTGGCAGACACCTGTCACCTTTGACCCTCCCCCGACACCCGCATCTTCCAAACAGCTTCGGTATCAAAAAGTCACACTGGGAGTCCGTATCCCACATTTTACAGTGCGTGTTACTATAACAAACCTCGCCCACTCGAGCAGCTAGAACGAAAAAAAAAATCTTATAAAAAGCCTACATTTTACGATTGACACGCCTTTCTTTCAACATGACATTCCGTTAAACAATACGGTACCACACAACAATTTTTAAAATATCAGCGGCTTATAAAAGAGGATCCTTTAAACAATAAAACGTCAAAATCCCAGATCTTGTTTTCCCACGATGGTTCACGCGAAGCAACCATTTGGGTCAGGGAATGACTTATGATTGTTGTATCAACGTCCCAGTCTATGAATTAACTCCTAACTTGATGTCGGAAAACGAAATCAGCTCGCAAATCGAAAAACATCATGCAAATCTCATGCGTCACATGCAGGCTTGCCAAAGTTGACACGCTTTTTTACCTTTTCGCCCATTATTGTGTCTGTTAATTATTTTCTGAAGTATCATTCTCCTTATACCTTTGCATAAATAAATCGTTAGAAAAATAATTTCATTTAAAAAGTGGTAATTGAATTGCCCTATTAGCGATATGGATAAAAGGAGAGATAAAAGGGAAAGGGGGATTTATGTCCGATCCGGACGTCGCACTCCTAGCGTGCTCGCACGCCAACCAAATAAATTTATCACTTGATTTCATTTAAGCCCGACATTCCTAGTCGATGTCCATTTCCGATGCTTTAACGATAAGGAGCCCCCGGAGAGTAAATCCTGAATTACACAATGAATCATCAAAAGTCGTAAAAATCGAGACGATTTTGAAAAGTGGAACTCTACTTAAAAAATTCCGGGGAAAACATCCATTAAAGGTTACGGTGGAAAAAAAGGCGAGATCATTGCGAAGGACGTTCAACAAGGCTCTTCTTTTTTATTTTTTTTTAACGTCCAATTAGTTCTCCCCGTTGTTATGTTTCGCGAATTATCGAAGGTTTTCCCCTCCACAATTTGACACTTACGTGGTACACATGTGTGCCTCCTGTACTGAAGGTAACCTTTGCTGCACCTGCAGACTCCCGCATAGCAAACGCTGTTCGCCACCTTCTGCCAGCATTGTTCGTCGATAAGACACGGTGAACCCATCAACATGGCTGAAACAAAAGTTTTTACTTATTTTCACGAAAGAAAATCGTTTTACGCATTAGCCTCGTGTGAAAAACACAAAATTGGACACAGCCCTCGAAAATCCATTAGGAGAGATTCATGAAGGCAAACAATGACTCTTTTGTCCCTCAAAAATCAACTTTGGCCATTGTGCAGGCAAAAACATACACGAGACATCTTTTGTATTAAGAAATCAATCCAGAAACCAAATTTGTGGTCCAAAGGCTCCCTTAGCGCCAAAAATATCACAAAAATCAACAAAAGTGATTCTACAGAATTCTCCATTGGCTGGTTATTAGCTCATACCTCCCAATAGTCCAAGAGAATTAAGGTTTGAAATTGCAAAAAGTACACTATTTAAGGATTTCATCTTGTTTAGGACCCTAAGGGTAATCTAAATGCTGTGCTTCGTCTGCCATTTTGAAAAAACTGGCCTTTGGCACTTTTTTCAGGTTTTGATCTCTAGCGCAAAAACGATGCGTTTTAGCGACTTGACCACTATGTAAAAAAAGAAAAATAATTAAATTTTGCGTCTAATGAGCTTTCAAAAGCCAAAATCGGTCGAGCTGTTCAGGAGATATCGATGTTCAAAAATGACCACCAAAAAATGGTGATGGAGGAGTGAAAGATGGGGTTAGTGGTGGATGAGAGGAGGGCTGTATTTGGTGGAGAGGTCTGTAGAAACCCACATTTTTGAGAAAGTTCGACTTATAGGGTTCCTCCTCATTACCCATTACCACTAATCTCCTCTAAAATCCCCCTCAACCACCAAATCACGATTTTGAAGGTTATAGAATTATTACCTTTTGAACAAATTAACAATTCGAGTTTGACAAGTGTTTCATTTACGCATTAAGTATTCATTTGTTCAAATGTTTTCTCATTATTTGCTTTTACTTTATCTATAAGAGAATGATTGATTTACGTTTTTAATCTATTTTGTCTCTTCGCATAGAAAAAAAAAATCGTAAGTTCGAAATTTTCCACAATTTCTTTGTTTTTTTAATGAAATTTTAGATGAGAATTTTCTTTTTGTTCTTTTTGATGATGTACGTGGCCGTTTGTTGGGCGAGTTCCGGCCAGGGTATCGATGAAGAAAAAGTCGATCCGGAAATGGAAGAAAACTTGAACTTCGAAATCCCAAAACCTGAGCCAACTTTATAAAATATAAAATAAAAAACTTTTTCTTACATTGTAAACATTGTGTGTTGTTATAATTTGCATAATAAGGTAAGCAGGCGCAGGTACCGTGGTTACATCGACTATTTTGTACAGTGCAGTCTTGATCTATAGCGCAGGAACTTCCAAGATTTCCTTCAAACTCTGCTAGGACCTGGAAAAGATAAGCGAAGGATTAGGATGGAAGAAAGAGGCCCGTAAAAAATTGATGAGAGTTAAAGAAAGCAGTAAATCGTTGGGTAAATTATGAGGCACCGAAGCCGAAAGTTTTCGACTTGGCGGACAATAGCGAGAGCGATCGGAATGTCGGGTCTCGGAAATGTCGTAAATTGTACGAGGGTCGCCTAGGAATCGGACCCCGCGTACCGGATCGCTGCTTCGGGCTTAAGGGCCGTGAAATGTCTCAAGTTTTTTCTTAAGCCATTTTAGTGGAATTCTCGTTTTCGTTTAATGGACCATTCAAGTACCGTTGAGGCCCGTATGTATCAGCGAAGAAAATAACTAGGATAATTAAAATAAATTATTTTAAAAAAATAGCGGATTTCCAATACTCCAGTCAATCTAAGCCCGAAAAGGCCAAATAAAAGAAATAAATAAGATATTGGTTGGTCCCCTGATTAACCAAAAAAAAAAAGTCCATAACCGAATCCGAGCGCTTTGGCGTTTTTAAGGTTTTTTTTTTCGTTTTTTCGCAAATATCTCGAAAATCGTGGGTCGTAGCCGAAATAATTTTTAGTACAAAATTATAGATTTTTGAATTTGCTAAAGTTTTGAGCTAATAAAATTTTTTTGTAGGACCAAACGTATCTGAGCTACGAGGTGGCAAAAAACCGGGGTTTTCTATTTTGACCTCTGAAGGAGGGAAGACTTCATCTAATCTAAAAAGTGTACTTAATAAAAGCTGTAGAGAACTGAATTAACTTTTGAAAACAACGATAAATAGGCAGGGGTGGGTGTAAATTTCAAAAAATTTCATTCAAAAAATGAAATTTTAAAAAGTTTTATAAAAAAATTAAAGCTTATAAAATTTGCAACAGATTTGATTTACTAAGATTTTTTGTAGGACCAAAGGTTTCTGAGCCAAGAGGCGACAAAAAAGCGGGATTTTCGAGTTTTTCATAAGAAAAAATTAAGATTTCAGAAAAGTTGGAAA